>BPLR01010973.1:0-33171 GCA_021605095.1 Caerostris extrusa
ATTACTTCGAACTTTTTAAAGAAGTTTTTTAAACATCCTATTAACCAAGAAACTAAATGAGAAAACTGTTAAGATATTTTTCAATTTTAAATATTAAAAAATATGAATCTTTATTAATTATTATATTGAATTATTATATTATTAATTATTATTTATTAGTTTGTGTCAGTTTCACAAATGTTTTGTAAGATTTTCTTGTAAGTTTTTCAAATGCATTCAGCAAATAAAAGTTCAGTAATTAAATTAAAAATTAAAATTTAATTTTAATTTAATCTAATTTTACACAGTGAAACGATATTGTTTATCTAATCATGTTCATGATTATGTTTATTTTAAATTAAAAAATAACATTGAAGAATTTTTACTATGCATTATGCCTTTAAAACTGAAAAAAATATTAAGTATTTTCTGATGAAACCTAGAGAATTTTTTTCAAATTCTGAAAAATATGTAAGAATTATGTAGAATTCAGAACATTAAATGCTATAAAATTTTTGTTTCAAACAATTTACATCAACATTAAAAGTAAAAATATACTTCCACAGATTTAAATATTTTCTTGTGATTTTTACTGTACGTGCTTAATCAAATAGGCTTAGAAATGACTGATAAAAATCACACGCATATTCAATTCTATATTGGTTTGGACTTTTTACTAAAATTAAATTTATTTCATTTCTTACTTTGTTGCTTTACTTTTACATGAGTAAAAATAAATATTTATATTTGCTAAATGAATTATTTCAATTATAAAATATAAATTTAAAAATCCTTCATACAATATCAAATATTTTTATCATGAAAAAAAATAATTATTATAATGAACAACTGACAAGTAAGAAACATCAAATAATAATATTTAGTAACATTTATTCGTTATATATTATTTCAATGAATAAATTGTATATATATATATATATACTCCCAAAACATATGACCACCCCACTACAGTAAATGGCCTGGATGACGTACGTGATCAGGTGGAGACACTGGTATTTACTGGTATTAAGTGGTGGTGATAATTCAGCTGTTTTGCGCGCCAAATGTGGGCCAACTCGTTATTGAAGGTGGTCTTAACTCTTGAGTGTATATACAATTATATTTCTTTTATATACAATAACATTCAAATAAGTAAATTAAAAAGCATTAACAATGTACTAAATTATGTATGCTAAAATAAAGATAAAGCATAACAATGTGAAAATAAAAATTAATTCATTGTTTTTTTAACTATATTATTTCATTATTATTTAAATTTTTATTTTTTATAAGAGAAGAAAATAACAAAAGATTTCAATGTTACAAACATATATAAAACAGTGGATTCATTTCAATAATTCATTGAAACAATTGAGTGACAGTATACAGAAAACATTTTATTGTAATGCAAGATGTATCCAAATATAAAGACAATTGCTTATGTGTATTGTATTTCCATCCATTTATATTATTGGAAACAGAAGAAGGTACGATCACTGAAGGATTTTTTTCTTCTCTACTTTTTGGAAGATTACTAAGAGACTTTTTAATAAAAATTGTCTCGAATGTTGATACATTTATTGGATTAAACATCCAACAGATAGCTTTTTAAAAAAAAAATAATAAAAAAGTAGAAAGATAGTATTTTTTGTATGTTAATTACAAAGTTCTTCAAATTAGACACAACTAAAATTTATTATATATTTCTTTTCAACATAAATTAACATTACGATAGAGACGCAAATAGATTTTCAAAGCAATTCATTTGCATTATTTTAATTATCCTTTATTATTTAAAATAATAAATTGAAAGCATAACAATAAAATGTGTAATAATAATAACACATATGCAGATAATTAAACATTTTTTAAATATATTAATTTACTATTATTTAAATTATCTATGGTATATCAAATAAGAAATAACAAAAGATTTCAATGTTACAAACAATATACAATAGTTATTTAATTTAAACAACTCATTAAAATAATTGAATAGAACAATACAGAGAAAATTTTCTTGTAATGCAAGATGTATAGAAATATAAAGACAATTTTTATGTTTATTGTATTTCCATCCATTTATATTATGTATTTATTTCCGTTCATGTGTATTATATTTCCTTCCATTTATATTATTGGAAACAGAAGAATGTGCAATCACTAAGAATTTTATTCATAATCAAGATAAATAAAAGTATCCATAATCATGATCAATAAAATATCCATAATAATTATAAATAAAGTATCCATACCATGATAAAAAGTATCCATAATCATGAGGAACTGTATGGAGAATAATTAAAAATTTATCTATAATCATGATAATTAAAGTATCCATGCAATCCTGATAAAAAGTATCCATAATCAGGATAAATAAAAGTATCCATAATCATGATAAAAAATATCCAAAATCTTGATAAATAAAATATACATAATCATGATAAATAAAATATCCATGTACTATTTCCTATGCATTTATAATAAGTTCATATTTTGAAAATATTGTTTATAATGTTTGAAAGAAAAGAATAATAAAATAAGACTAAATTGGAAATTAGCGTTCCATTTAGATTTTGATTTGTCTTCATTATCAGAATACAATAACTTAAATCATTAATACAAATTAATTAATTTATGATTCATAAGAACTTTTTGATGAGATATTAGAACATTAATAGTTTATCCACTCAGCTTAAAAATCCACACAGAATCCCTGTAAACTACTAAAAAGAAAAGAAATCCACTATAATTAATTCACTTAACCATCCCGATCTTCTAGAAAAGAGGCTTATTTCTTTGTCATTTCCTTCTTCAAACGTAAATTGTATACTTAATGAAATGCAGTTCAAGTCATTAAAAACACTTTCTACATTTAAGCGCCATTACTGCAGGACTGCAGCGAAAACTGGGAAAAGAATAATTTGCATACTTTGAATCCATTCTTGGGGGAAAGATCGATATTTCCTGAAGCAAATTAATTTTTCTTTGCTCTTTAAACGCCCCATTCTTCCCATTGTGACTGCACACAAAGAGGCATCTCCGGGATGTCGAGTACATAAATAGTTATTTGTCGAGCGACTGCCCATCAATCTTGGTGTCTGCGGAAAGCGGGGGATTTCGCAGAAATTGTTAGTTGAGTGCTATAGGGGGAAGTTTAATGAGCATGGAGTGTCTCCTTTTGAGAGTCCTGGGATGTTCATCAGGATTAAGTCGCTGGTTTGAATTCATTAGTTTCAAGTGATGAGCAGAGAATGCGGGGCTGTTGAGCAGGAAAGAGGTGTTGTAGGGGATGTATTCGATATTTGTTCAATCTAGATTGATAGAGAAGTTTTAGCGTGGTACACTGTTCGGAAAATGACCTTTTCTAGATAAATTCTGTAAGACTACGTTAGTCCTCTTCTAGAATGACAATTGTTACTCTGATATATATCCTATTAATATAGGGAGAATCGAAAAGACCATAAGCCTTTTGTATCCTATATTAAGATATTAATATTTGCATATTTTAATATTGATAAAATTCCGTTACCCCCTTCGGCAATTAATAATAGCAACTTTGTAATCTTAGAATCTGATTAACAATGCATACACTTCTGGTTAGTATTGCATTATTATTGATATTTGATATTAGGAGTTGTGATATCCAAAGTTCTTGTGGATGGTGTCACAGGTTTGGTGTTCGAGTTACGGTTTGGTTTAGTTTATCTCTATATGGTTATTTTGTACACAATTTGGGCTAATTATATTGGGAACTACAGTTTAATGTAGATTCCGAATCCCAAATAAACCTCCATGTGACCGCCAGGATTTTAACCTGAAGCCTGGGGAACTAATGACCAGAGCGCTAGCCAATTATCCATCTGGCCGCTCGAGTCCTGACGGTTCTCTATGGATGTTTGTAGTGGTTTGGGAACCACTTTACGCCGTATATCTCGGTCTAATATGATTATACAATGTTGGGCGTAGGGATGACAATCCTTCCCCTAAAAAGAAAAACATCTCACGTTTCGGAATCTGCCAGTCGCAGACTGCCTCGGACCACCGCGAGGCTGTTGCGCCAACGAAGAAGAAGTAGACCAAGTTTCGTGGGCTATATGTTATGTATTTTATTTTTAAAATGTGAATTATTGTTATAAGAAAATATACTAGTCCTTAAAATAAATGGTGCCTACATTTTGCAATTTTATAATCAAAGAACATTAAATTCTAGACATATCTCCGGCATATAGTATGTTTAATTAATTCAAATAATGGTTAATGTTCAAAGATATTTATCCAACGCTTGATATTACTTTTTTATTGATATGGGATTGTGTATATAAATAAAATTTCTTACCAATTATTTAAATATTTTTCTCAATATAAAATAAATGCATGAAGTGACAAAAAAAGTGATTATGAGGAATATTATTATCATCAATGTAGTTCCCTTTTTTAATTTATCATATTCAAGATTTCATTCTAACGTTAGACGAAATCTTATTTAAATTTTATTGGTGTGTATTTGTTAAGGTCCAATTGGGTTAAAATAAGAATACAACCTATTCTTTTCAGTTTTCAGTTGTTAAGTGTGAAAAATTATTTAAAACTTTGACCAAAAATATTAATTTCGTCATAACGATGTGATAACTAGATATGCGTGTCGCCCTCTAAATTTTCACACTTTATCAGCATTGTAAATTTTAAACCTTGACAGTTTTATAGTATTTGCAGCCCACGCATGGACATGAATTCCTATGGTGAAATTATTATTATTTCCTTGAGAACAACTGCATGCAAATGGGAAAATGTGTGGAATAAATGTTTAAAGTTATAAAAATATTTTTCCAACATGTGATTTTTTCTTTGTGTTAGAGCACTTAATAAACATTTGGTTTAATAATTAATGAGCATTTTGTTCATAAGAGCAATTAATTAATGAACATTTGGTTCATAAACGAATAATTGTCCCTGTGGTAAAATGACATTTTTTTTTTTTGCAATATAGTAAGTGATCGTAATGATGCTTTCATGATGCCTTAGAATATCAGAGATAATTTCTTTAAATTTAAAAATTGCAGCACCATACTGTGACTGCAGAGCTTTGGACGTAAGCAAATGACAACCTTATGCTGTAAAAAGAAGCCATCGCCTATCTTGAAATCTGCCAGTAGGAAGAGGGTATTGGCCCACCGTAGGGCTATTATGCCATGAAAAGAAGGAAGAAGTACTCATACTGTAAAACCTCCTTTTTAAATAAAAAATTGCACTACCTTGGGGGAAACTTCCTTCTTTAAATTTAGAAATTGCAGTACCTTGCTGTAAAAATTCCTTCTTATTTAAAAATTGCACCATCTTGTTTTTATAAATTCCTTCTTTAAATTTAAATTTGCATGCCAATTAAGGAAAAACTCAGGAATATCCCAAAAAGCCAGTTCAAATGTTAATGAGAAATATTGTTATAATTAGAATTGATTACTCGATTTTTGAAAACAATAAGCATCATTGAGAAACAATGTTGCTTTCCATTTATTAGCGCGTGCATTATCATTGAGAAATCAAAAATTACGTGAAAGAAGTATATCAACACCAACATTTGACCATGGATCTTTATGTAAAAATCCTGTGTGGACATTATATTGTCTAGTATAACATGACTCTCGTCGAAAATGTGATGGCTTGTTAGGGGTTTGGTTTATCACTTTCTGTAAATTTTTGTAAACTTTTAGGTTAATTAAACTGGGATCTACAACTAAACGTGGATTCGGAACCACTAACAAACATTCATGCTAGCAAGGATTACGAATCTGAAGCATGTGTTATCAAAGGCCAGAGGTCCAGCCAATTACACTCATGTCCATAAATTAAGGATAATGAAGTTCAGGCAAAGAAAGAGACAGAAGCAAAACAAATTTGACTTATTTGTGAAGTCTATTTATTAAATAAAAGGTAAAGAGCAAAAAAGATGCTATATGTTTGACATAATTAATAAAAATTGCGATTTTTACTCCTGGAGCAAATTTCAAAAAAGAACCTATTTACAAAAAACAGTATAACATGGTTAGTATGAGGGTTAATATGGAGTATGTCTCCCGGATGACACAATACAGGCCTTACAACGCCTAGGCATGCTGAGTATCAAATTATCAATCTGATCTTGGGGAATATTACACCACTCATCAAGCAATGCCCTCGAAGTTCTGGTTGACAGGTGGGAGGGGGTTGACGGGCTGCAATTCGTCGGCCAAGCATATCCCACACATGCTCTATTGGATTCAAGTCCGGTGAGTATGCTGGCAATCCATACGGATGATATCCTCCAATTGAAGGCATTCGTCTACAATGTTTGCACGGTGAGGACGGGCGTTGTCATCCATAAACAGAAATGCAGCACCCATGGCGCCCCGAAACAAACATACATGTTGTTCAGAATGACATCCCAATAGATGTGGCCTGCCATCGTTTTACACTCTGAACATGCAGATCAGTTCTGGAACCAAGAATAATTCCTCCCCAAACGAGCCATCCTGCACCACCGTAACGGTGTCGTTCAATGGTGTTCTCTTGGTGGTAACGGGTACCTGGCGCTCTCCATATGAATGTCCGGCTAGAATCAGACCCAAACTAAACCCGGACTCCTCGGGAAAACATCACACAAGACCACTGTTGCGGTGTCCACAATGCATGCTCTCAACTCCAGGTTAATCGCAGGCGACAGGAAGTTCGGTAAGTGGAACCCATCTGACAGGCCTACGAGCATATAGACCAATGTGTCCTAAGCGTCTGTACACGATCTGCCTTGAAACTGTCGTACCGGTAGCTGAAGAGGTCTGACGAGACAGGTCTGATGCTAGGTAACTGCTAAATACCGGTCCTCATTCGGCGTTGTAACTCGGGGAGACCTGTGCTGTGACATCTACTCACATTACCATCATCTTGGAATCGTTGCCAAAGCCTGGAGATTACACTCTGGGCGATTCAAGTTCCTCGGATACTTCCAGCTGGGTACGTCCATATTCCAGTCGTCCGATAATTCTACATCCATTCTAAGTCGTCCGATATTCACGTAAAAAGATCATCCAAATGCTTCCTTTGTGCCATAACTATGCGGTTTTAAAGATGAACAATTTTACTTCTTTGCCACCATTCCTTATATACCCCTCTCTTACACTCTCGTCATTGTGACGTACTATCTGCGCCATCTGGTGTTTTCCTGTAATTTGCATATTCTTCTTCAAGATGTGTGTGATAATTCTACAGGTGGAATTTTATTTTAGAGTTCAATTTCTGTGTGATTCTGAATTATCCTTAATTTATGGACATGAGTGTAGCTATTTGGAAGCTGTCATAAGAGGAAATTAATTTTTGGTGAAATGTTAGTAAAAGTCTGAATTTAGGAAAGTAAAATTCTCGAAATGATGATATCATGAATGAATCTGCTGTTAACTCCAGGACAACTAGTCCTGTGGTGTTCGGTGCCACAGATTTCGGGTTCAGGTCTGGCGGTGCCATGGATATGTAGTGGTCGAAATCCACTTTGAGTCTTATTTTGCGATCTAATATGAATGTAGAGCATAGGGTGTAAAACTCTACCCCGGTCAAAAGTCAGCTTCACTGAGACAAGGCAGACTTCTACTTAGGTGTGTTCCATCACAACAGAAACT
Source organism: Caerostris extrusa (assembly GCA_021605095.1). NCBI lineage: Eukaryota > Metazoa > Arthropoda > Arachnida > Araneae > Araneidae > Caerostris > Caerostris extrusa. The sequence goes on from BPLR01010973.1 coordinate 7,626, forward strand.
GCCCCATTTACCTTCAACCATGATTCCACACTGGTTCGTGGACTTGGTCTAGATGTTTATCAAGTGGTATAAGAAACAGATTAGCACCGAAAAATGGGTTGACTAGAATATTAATCGAATACTGCAGATAAATCTTAATCAATTGCAAGCTGTGACTGTTTTACAAATCATTTTGTTATTATAAAGCTATTGAACTTGATGGATGTTGCAGTAATAACGTAAATGATTTCTGCTGCATTATATCACTGTGGGTTTTGAGCGATGCCATATTCTTGCAATCATTTTTTTTTTTTGCCAAAATGTTGTGTAATCTAGTGACAAGCGTTTAGTTCATTATATAAGAAGCACAATGAATTATTAGATAATCAGAATTAAGTATGTTGTTTGTGTCGATTTCATCCCACTTTCAACCACATCATCATCTTCCACCACAAATCATCCACCACTCGGGGCTCGAAACCGAAGCTTGTGCCACCGAGCAACAGAGCACTAGACAATTCAGGCCCACAAGGAAGTATCCTATTGCTGTATTTTCAATAGATTTATAGATTTATGACTATGGAAAATATATAGCCCACAGTCTTTCGTAATTCATGGAAGTCCAGCGAAAATAAAATGTTTGCATAAGATAAATTGAAATTCTAAGGACTTTTTTTTTTTCTTTTTTACAAATTTTTTGCAAGCCATTAACATTCTTTTGTGGATATATATAGTGAAAAGTCTTTAAATCAAACTGCATTTTGTTGAATGTGAAAAATTTTGTGCATGAATAGTCAAGAAAATTCTTTTTTGAAGAACATTATTATTCAGAATCCTTTCAGTAAAAATTCTCCCGAATAGTTTCAGAAAATATTTCTAACAATAAATCTTTCAGGTGCATATTTTACTTGAATTACATGTCTCGAGATTTGAAAAAGCACTTTATGTTTTATAGATTTTTCTTCTGTGTGAAGAAGGCTAAGATGAATTTATTTTGAAAATTTGATATGTACTATTTGAGAATTTGTCAGCCGTAATTTTATTGGTAGCAATAAATAGTTCAATATTTATTAAGGATATATTTTAAAGTTGATGAAAGTCCAGTGAAAAATATCATGTTCACATAGTATGTTATGTAGGTTTAATAGTATGTTATGTTATTTGTAAAAAAAATGATTCGTAAAAAACAACATTTATTTAATTTTTTAATAAATATTTAAAACAATAAATCACATAATTTGTGTAGATATTGTACTTAGAAATTAAAATGACCAAATCTAAGAAATGCTACATAAAACTTTTCAAAAATAGCCAAGAATTAATCAAAAGGATTTTCTTTAAATTCATTTGATATTTTAATTCCATATTGAAACATTTTAGAAAAATTAAAAAACTATTAAAAATATCGAATTAAAAACTATTTGAGTATCTTTAAAGTCAAAATTGTTTTTTATTTACTAATTTTAACTGCATTTTTTTAAAATCAATCTCATTATATTGTCATGAGTCTTTCGGCAATGCCATTTTAATAAATTTAATTAAAATATAGAAAAGCACGAGATCTTTGGGACTTTTGCTAAGTTTGATGCCGTTGTTCATCATTTCAGATGTTTGAAACAAAGATCTTTATCCATTATTTATAAATCTCAGTTTTATTTGTTTCACTGCAATGGATTTCATAGCAGAACTTCTTAATTACTTATAATAATAAGTTTTTAAAAATATTTTTATTACAATAATTATTGGTTTTTTTTCTAATGCAGCTGGCAAACACTTAGACAGTCTTGGTCTTGATGCCTTGAGGCAAGCGCTGCACAGACGTTACTCACTTTGCATTACCCAGGGGCGCGTGTAACTTGAAGATACGGACGCGGAGTAACAATGCCCCCGCAACGTTCTGCGATCTTATCAGGACTGGACCTACGGTTTAAAGTGGATTCCGAACCACTACAAACACCCATGGCACCGCCGGGACTCAAACCTGAAGTACCGAGCGCCAGAGCGCTAGCCACTCGGCCATTCAGGCCCTACAATAATTATTGTAATTCTAACAGTCTTTAGCAGAAATATATACTCTTATATATATAAGGCGAACAATATGCACAATTAATGGTCTAAGTAATACCATGTTTATTTTCATGCGAATTTATTTTCTGACACTTATTTTCTTTAACATTAAATAATATTTAAAACACCAGATATATAAGGCGAACAATATGCACTATTAAGGTATAAATAATACCCTGCTTGATGTTCATGTGAATTTGCATATATATGTTTACGTGAATTTATTTTCTGACCCCAAGTTTCATTAACATTAATTAATTTTTAAAGTTTTAGATATAAAAGGCGAAGAATAAACACTATTAATAGTTTAAATAATATTATGCTTATGTTGATATGAATTTATTTTCTGATACTAATTTTAAATATATACTATGTTTATGTTGATATGAATTATTTTCTGATACTAATTTTCAATAACATTAATTAATTTTTAAAATATCAGATATATAAGGCGAACGATATACACTATTAATGTTTTGAGTAATACCATGTTTATGTTCATGTGATTTATTTTCTTTATTTTCATCAACATTAATTATTTTTAAACAGATATATAATTTGAAGTATACATTATTAAGGGTTTAAATAATGGTTTATATACTATTAATGGTATAAGTAATACCATGTTTATGTTCAGATGAATTTATTTTATTACACTAATCTTCATCAACATTAATTAACTTTCAAAACTCCAGATATATAAGACAAATAATATACATCATTAATGGCTTAAGTAATACCATGTGTTATGGTCTTGTGAATTTACTTTCTGGCCCTGGTTTTATTAACATTAATTAATTTTAAAACAGCAGAAGAAAAATATTATACGAAAAACATTTTTTTAAAGCTTAATGATGGTAGAAAGATGGGACTAATTTTTCTTCTAGAACATTTCAAATAAAAAAAAAAAATTCGACTCTTAATCGGATTTCAATAGCTTTTACAAACAGTGACTTCCAAAAGTTTTCAATTTAAAAAGTTAACGGCGCTGATTAGAATAACAAATGTTCCAGATTTTGAGAAGAAATAAAAATTCAAAGGGATAAACATGTTGGACATCACCGAAATGCTTTGAACAAGAATTTTTCTGACATACATATTTATAAAATGTTTTGGTTTTCATTTTTATTATTTTCTGTGGTATTCGGTTAACAAGCTGATTCTATTTTACATTTGTTGCCTGTATTTTTATTTTTATTTTAAGGCAGTTCTTATCTGAATATTTCGACGGAATTCTGTTTTGCCATTTAGATTTTGTACATATTTTCATACTTCTGCAAAAAATATTTTACTGGATGTATCACTTTCAGGAGAAACACTTTGAATTTTGGAGAAATAAACTTAATTTTTGCTATATATGGTGGAATATTACGATGTCCCAGTAAGTAATTTTCAAAAATTGTTTGTCGTCGTACATATTAACAAAAATTATACATTTTTTACGTAACAATTTAAAGCATACATTACTTTGAAATAACGTTGAATTGAAATGACAAATCTCAGAGTCTGGAAAAAATTTAATTAAAATTAATGCCAAAACAACTTTAAAATAAAATAAATCATTAACTTACTTAATAAAATAGTTTATATTAATGTAAAAAAAGAAAGACTTGACTTTAAACAATTTTATTATCAACATGATTAATCAAAGAAAATAGCCATGAGCATTAACATTAACATATTTTGTAATTAAAATTTTGAAATAAAATTAAGGACAAAAGCAGTTACCTTAAAATAAAATACCATCATTAACTTACTGTATAAAAGAATTTATATTAATGTAAAAAAGAATCAATTGACTTTAAAGCAATTTTATTATTAACATAATTAATCAAATTATTTTCTGTAATTAGCATTGGTATTGTACCACATATTTTGTAATTAGGTTTCTGCAGTTACGATTACAATATAACAGGGGAAATTTAATTGTATTTTTCCTATAGGTAAAATGGCATGACATACGATTTGCATAGACGAATATTTTTATAAAGGAAAAAATGAAAGGTCTCTTTCCTCTTTTGATGAAATAAAAAAAGAATTACAATTGAATTCTTTTTTGTATATTTCATGTATATTCTATATTCAATTTAGTATTTTGTATATTTAATGCACATTCTCTATTCAATTTATTATTTTATATATTCTATGTATATTCTATATTCAATTTATTATTTTAATTTAGTATTGTGTATATTCTATGTCATATACAAGATATTTTAAATAAAGGTAAATTAGGTAAGAATATGTTTGCACAGGTTAAATCGTTTTAGTAAGCGTTTTGTTTTAACTTCTTACATTGGAGCAGATTGAGCCAAATACATCAATTTTTTCTAACATGTTCTGGGATTTTTCAAATGAAGAGAACATTAAAGGGGATCTGTAGTTTGCAGGCCAGAAAGAATGCCGTCCATTTAAAATGGTTTTGTTTAAAACATGGAGTGCAATGTAGATCTACCTTCTCGTAGTGAACTCCGGAAACGTCTGATACAGCAAAAATAGTCTAAAAACACGGCCTTCAGTCTGGCTTAGTTTTTAGAGTTCTGCAGTGGAACGCAGATGGTATGTCCCATTATCATTGGTGCTACGGTTTTTCTGTGGTCTCGATTGTCTCCACAAGCATCTTCATAGAATTAAATGGCCCCTGTTCCTCTCTGCCTCCTGTGTAATAATCAGGAAGAAATGGATATGACTCACCTTGTTTCCTGTTCTGCACTGCCTAATGTTTCTTTGTGGAAGCGTTATTGATTTACCAAACTTAAGTGGATGGATTAACTGCCGTTCTTTGTTTCTATCTAATTCTTTTGTATTTTTTATGATATCTGTTGTCATGTAAACTTGTAATTGGAAATAAAAAATATTTGAAAAAATTTAGGATATGACATTTTTTGGTTGCAGCATTAGATTTCTCCATGAACTTCGCCATGCAGTATAGGGTTAAAATTTTGATATAAAAAATTGAATCTTATTTGTGTATGTTGACGAAATAACTTTATTAAAATTAAACTGATGGTAATATTATTATTTTTTGCTTGATTAATTAAAAATATTCATTCAAATGAAATTACTTTTTCCCATTCTCGAAGAAAAAAAAAAAATTAAATTGCTAAATGAATAGCACGCTAACACCTTAACACCTACAAAAAATAATATGAAGAGTGATAATTTTTTATTTTCAATAAAACCTAACACTTTTAATAAAACCTAAAGCACAGGAAATTGCTCTTAAATTAATTGATTTTGTTAAAGATTACAAGTTTTATTTTTGGACATTTTCAAACTTCTGCTTATTTGTATAGTGTACTTTTATTTCAAATAACAACAGCAAAATAAAATTAAAAAAACATCACACTAATGATACTTAAACTATTATTCGAACAGTAAACAAATTTTAATCCAGATTTCTTTGAAAACTTAAGTGGTTTATCTTTTTCAATGCAGAAAAATAAATAACAGCTTTTTTTCAATTTACTTTTTTTTGCGATTTTACTATTATTTTAAACATTCATGCATATTTCATCATCAAAGTCTGAAATTGAATCACCCTAAAATCTAGTTAAAAAAATATTTTTTTAAAAATTGAATTAAATTAGTTAAATAAGAAATCCGTCGTAAAAAAATTAAACAGATTTTCAGAAAAAGATTTTAAAATGTTTATTATACTTCCAATGTGCATTTGTCATTAAATATAAATTAATAAATCTCAAAAGCTATTAGACTTTTTTTTCTTTAACACAAATGTTAGAAAACTTATTTTTCCATCACATTTAATGGCTAGAATTTTAATTCTCTATTCGATTAAATAAATTTAAAAAATTCCTAGAATCTATAATATTTAAAATATTTAAATCTTTTCAAATATTTATAACGTAAATTAAATTTTTTTAAAATTTTTATTCAAAATGATGTCTGAATAATTCAGCGTTCTTTAAGGATTTTATTTAGTAAGCTACATTAATTTCAATTATTGTACTTTTAAGAATCCTGTGATTTCATTTAACATTTAAAATAAAGAGGGAAATATTAACTTTTTACTTATTTTTATAAATATAATACATTGAAGTTTTTTTCATTTGGGCATAAGGCTTATTGAATTTACATTCATTGTCAAAGTAATGAAATAGATTTCAAACTAAATAATGTTGTTGTGGTATGTCCAGATTTATTTTTTTCGAGCATATATTAATTTATTTTTATGTATATGTATTTGATAGGGAATAAATTTATTTTTATATTATGTACGCGCATGTTGTCCTGATATGAGGTCTGAGAAATCACAAAATTGAAGGCTGGTAAACTCGAATTCGTAAAACATCGGTAAAAAATCTGTGTTTCAGTACACAATATTGAAATGATAAAAAAAAAATTTGGATGAATATTTCAAAAATTCTGGGTAACTTTTTATAAATGCTTTTGTTGAATGTCATTTAATTGACCTCGATATGAGAATGAAATATAATTGCAAAAATGTTGTTAGTTAAATAAATTTGAGATGAATGATGTAGACTAGAGATTAGACAATAAAAATACAGACAAACATTTTTTTTTATCGTTTTAATATTCCCGCAGCTATTGCTCTTGTTTGATGTTTCTATAATATTGTATAACTAATTTCGTTTCAAGAAGTTTTGGTTATTTAACGTTTGATATTGTACTTTAATTGTTGATTCTATTTGATGATCATGCATATATTGACAAACATTTGCCTCATGGCTTAAGAAAAATCTGGACTACTTCACTATTACAGTTACATTATTCTCTATAGATAAGATTTGTAATATTTTGAATGCACTTATATTGCACTATCTTTTCATTGTGCATTTCACTCCATTGAAATGAAAATGTTGAAGAATAAAAGATTGAAATTAATAAATAGATGTCATTTGTTTAAGCATTATTTTAAAAATTTCATGTACATAGTACTTTTAAATTAATAATTTATTTTTAATAAAAAAAATTATAAATATATAGCGGAGTTAAAATTTATAATTAATCTTTAATTCTTGTTAGGGAAATGCAATTTAATTTTTGTAACTATTTTTGTATAACTAGTAAAAATTCCTGTTTACGGAAGATTAAGAATATTAAAATTATTTAAGATGAAAAATAACATTTCCATTTTATATATGAACGAATTCAAACTTGCTGATTTGTAGCACTCGTGACCAGGTTGTCATGACAGTTCACCAATTCAAGCTGGCTGATTTAAATCACTTTGACTAAATAGTAATGACAGCTTGCTAAAGTTCCAAAGGATAAGGATATGATTCCTGCTAATTTCATTCACTCAAACTCGGTGCTAAGTAGACTCAGCGCAGATTGTGATAGATAGTGTATTATCCACAATCGATATGGTGATAGGTGTTTTCAGGATGATATGTAATACACGCATTGCAATTACGCAATACGGCTGGTTTTCTAACTTCTTTTACTTTCTAGACTTTTATACATGAAAATGCATAAATTCAATGATATTATCATTAATAAAATTATTATAATTAGATCTAAATAGAACAATGAAAATAAAAAAATGTAATAATAGGTTTATTTTTATACAGAAATATTTATGTTAAATGTATAAGAGTTTCTTAGATTAATAATAATTAATTAAATTAGCTTTTTAATAATTAATCAAGTAAATTATTTTCTCTGTATTAGCTACGTTTTTACTATTTCTATAAATAACAGATAAGTTATGAAAATTATTGCTTTTATAATTAAAGTATACAATTGTATATTTATAATTAAAGTTAAAAAAATTATTTTTTTTTAAATTAGCTGTTAATTTTACATCTTAAAAATAGATTGCGCGACTACAGGAAAAGTTTTCAAGAAAAACGTTTTTTTTAAAAGTTTGAAAAAAAAAATTATTCATAAATGTAAAGATCGTCATAATAATATCGGTAATTTTTTTAATAAATAATAATAATAAATTATATTAGAAAAATCACTGAAGTATTAAAAGAAAAGAAATTAATTCTAAAACACAATGAATATACGTACAATTGTTGAATTAATATATATAAATTACTTCCTTTATAATGCGGACATTTTAAGTCAAAGAAAAGAAGAAAAAAAATGTTTGGCAAAACAAATATTTTATAAACTTTGTTACACTAAATTTTCCTGCACAATAGAAATTTGCAAAATTGAAAAACATGAAGCTTATTTTGTAACTGCAATCCTTATTGTATGAAGCAAAGTGTCCGTAAAGCTTCCCAAAATGCCTAAACAAAAATTTTCAGCACTTTGTCTTGTGACATAGTGCTCCCTGGAAAACAAGAACCCAAAACTTGCCACGTTCAAAAAAAAAAGATAGGTGCAGAGGAGGGCAGAATGCATACATCACGCAGCGCAATCTCTTTTACCTGAGGTTATAAAGCGAGTTCCCTGAGGGCAGGGGATATCTTGATGCAGTAATGGATTCGGCCATTTATTTGGAAAGATGTATGGAGGGTTCTGGAGTTGGTCTCTGAAAATCGCCTGTCTCTCAGAAGCTGGGAAAGATATGACTTGAGTAGTTTTGGTGAGAGAACCGTGAACGCGACTTACCACATCTCCTGAAAATGAGGAAGTTTTGTGTTAAACTTTGGTAATTTTCTTTGTCGGAAAATTTTTAAGTCCTTCTTTTATAGCAGCAGGATTACTTAAGCTGCTCCCCATGTATGCCATTAGCTTTTTATAGTTAATGTTAAAAGAACATAAGTTAATGTTTAAAGAACATAAGCTAATATTTTGATTGACAGATAATAAGCTAATATTTTGATTAATACACAATAAGCTAATATTTTGATTGATATATAATAAGCTAATGAATTTTTGATTGAACATAAGTTTTCAACTGTTAAAAGAATACAAGCTAATGTTTTGATTGATACATCATATGCCATGCACAACCGTATTGAATCCAAACCTGAATAACTAGTCCGAAGAATGAACTCATTTTATTGAAGGGACTATAATATGTACGGCGGTGTATATGACATGCATCTCATTGATAATTTTTAGCATAGATAGATAAAGAAATTTGGTTGGATGTAATTTTAATGCATGTCTCCAAATGTATGTCAGACCTGGGTGACTCATGATATAGAAGGGGCGACTATAATATACTCTGCGATGAAAATTACATGCACCGCATTGATAAATGGATTGGTTGGAGGAAGTTTTGCTGGGTGTCTCCACCTGTATGTCAATAATCTTTTATAGCTTATGTTTCGATTTTTACATATGCCATGCGCAGCCGTATTGAATAACAAGTGTGAAGGGTGACTCATTGCATCAAAGGGAGTGTAATATGATCGGTCGGTGAATATGACATTGGATTGGTTGGATGAAATTTCCATGTGTTTCTTCAATGCGATATGCAAATGTAGTCCAGTTTCTCTGAAGGAAGACATTGATCTTTCCCTTGTAGCAAAAGAGGTTATTTACATCTGCTTTCAAACTGAATAACGAAATTAATGATTATTTAATGTTATTTAGCTGTATTTTCATAACAATAATCACAAATGAATTCGTAAATCATATCATTATAATTTTAGAATATTTCTGGTCTTACCGAAATAAAAATGAATTTCTTGTTGTTTTTTTTTTTAACAAGCCAAAAATTTTTTTTGGGATTATTGATTTAAATCTCATCTCTAATTTTTTTTTTTTTTTTTTTGAAATTATCTGATAATTTTACATTTTAGAAAATGACTCTACTGATATATTAACAGTTTTGAAAAAATAAATTTTTTTTTAGTAAATTTCAAAACAAATGAATCGATAACTATATTAATATCTGTAGCTTTTTAATTATAAATAATAAAAATAATATTCTAGAAAATCACAGAATTATTAAGAGAAAAAGAAATTAATTTAAAAAACACAATGTAACATAACGAACCATTGTTGAATTAACAAATATAAATCATTTCCTTTACAGGTATTACAGACATTGTAAAAAGTAAAAGTGAAGAAGAAATAAAAAAATCTTTTGGTAAACAAATATTTTATAAACTTTGTTATACTAAACTTTCCTGTACAATAGAAATCTGCAAAATTGAAAAAAAAAAAAAACATGAAGCTTATTTTGTAACTACAACCCTCACTGTATGAAGCAAAGTGTCCTTAAAGCTTCCCCAAAATGCCTAAATAAAATTTTCAGCAATTTGTCTTGTGACATAGTTCTCCCTTGGAGAACAAGAACCCAAAACTTGGCGACGTTTAAAAAAGAAAGGTGCAGAGGAGGAGACTGCATACATCACACAGTGTAGTCTCTTTTGCCTGAGGTTATAAATCAGGTTCCCTGAGGGTAGAGGATATCTTGATGCAGTAATGGATTCGGCCATTTATTTGAAAGATGTATGGAGGGGGTTACATCTACCTTCAACCTAATTAACGTCATATTAGAGTTGAATAACAAAATAAAAAGTGCACTGTATTGGCAAAAAAATATGGTTTTTCACTACCTATAACAAATTCAAGATGTGTAGTGTACAAGTTGAGCAACTAGATTGTAACTGGCTGTCGTTGAGTTAAGACACAGGTATGAGAAATTCCTACTTTATTTACACACGCACAAACACCACACACGTACAAAAGACATACCATATTTAATGCTTTTAAATACATATAATTATAGATTCGGGGAAGAATTCTATTTCTAAGACGAATACTCGATACCCAGGTACGCGAACGATAAGTGAAATATATTTCGTCTATAGGTGAGAGTTTGCAGGCCAACTAATGCACAGTATTGCGCTAAAATTATTTACTCCTGGATGAGGGACTATAAACTAAACGTTTCTTAGCGGGAATGCGTGGTTGCGCTGTATTTTCTCTCAGCTGACTGACCATATCACTTGAACTCCATAGGGGGAGTTCTTCTCTTACACACTTGCTAGTATATGTATTTCTTGCAATGTATTTTACATAAAATACTGAAAACTAATAATAATAATAAAAATGAAAATAATTATGAAATATTTTTAAACCATGTACGTTTAAACTTTCATAATTGAAAATGAATATTATTATATGATATTTAACAAAATAATAAACAAATCTTAAGAAAATTATATTATCATATTCAAACTTTCTATAATTTGGTGGTTTAAAATTTCGGAACAATAGATGATATATATCCAACAATTTCACGAATAAAAAAACATCTCTAACTATAATGATAACCTTATTTTTTTTTTTTTTTTTTTTTATTCCCTAAATTTAAATATCAACTTTAATTATTCAGTAAATAAACCACAATAGTTAAACGAGTAATTTTTTTTTCAAAAAGTAATATTCATAAAAAATGAATAAACTGAAACAAAATTTAATTCCATATACTAACTCTAAAAGTCATCATCAAGATAACATTTTATCTTTCTTTCGTATGATTGGGATCTTCAAATTTATCTCAATTTTATCTCCTGGAAACTTTTAAAAGGATATTCCTTATTTCGCTTTTTAATACTCTCCTGAGTTTATTATTTTTGTTCCATATACAGGAAGCCCCGTTATCAGTCCCCCCAGATAAGGGGGGGTGTACGGTGTTTGCCCCGTCGCGTGCTATTGACGGCTTGTCAATTATTCTTGAGATGCAACAAAAACTTAATTAGGTTTCCGCCCCTGGTGAACGTTAATGGAGTTCCCTACGTATAGTCAGCGGCGTCAATGAACGTGATTTAATATAAAGCGTTTATTTATTTATTTATTTTGTTTTAGTTATAAAAGTTTTGAAAGGGTGAAAATTATCATATCGGGATTTCATATTTTAGAGTATTATAAAAATAAATTTAAGTACGCGAAATTAATATCATGTTTTTAAGACTTTAGCATCTGATAATGTAGTAAATGCTTTGCTTCTAATATACTTTAAATTAAAGAAAATCTATGCACAGAATAAAAAAATAAAGTAACTTTAAATTAATAAAGTATTTGTTAATAATTTTGGTTTTACTTTTACTCCCTGGGTAGCGCTCAATGAATAACAGCGGTGCAGCCCTAGCTAATGGCATCAGATTAACTGTAACCATATTGCCAGCTACATTAGAACAACAACAACAATAGAAATACAGTTTTTATTCCTTAATTTCCTGATTTCGTTTGGTTTGTCGCTCTACGATAACTTTGTGCACATTTTGGGCTACTTATACCGGGACCTACAGTTTAGCATTGAGTTTACCATTAACAAACATATATGAACCTGACTCGAACCTGAAGCCTGTAATACCAAGGGCCGCCATTAATTTTCTGTGTTATTCAAAATATATATAGTAAGGAACCACCAAACATTCCCACAAAAGGTCTATAACCTTAAATTCAAAGTTAACATATATTTCTTTCAAGAATAGGTTGACCATCACTTTAAACTTTGGACTTTGCACGCTCCTTTCAAGGACGGGTAGATCCTTACGTTAGGATTTGGACTTTGGGAGTTTTTTTTTTCCTTCCGTTAGGCTTTGGAACAGATAATGGGAGAGGGAAAAAGAAAAATGGTAGAGTACAGGAGTCGATTGAAGAGTTACAGGCAGTATGGAGGGTACAAAGACCCTTAAACGAATGTTTTTAAGATGACTTTTGTAAATATTTGTTATATAATTTTATTTCGTGTGTTATGAGTTGAAGTTGAGCAGTGGTATATTAGCAAATTTTAATAAATATCACAGCCATAAGTGTCGTTATTATTTAAAGAAATAATACAATTTCAAACATGAAACAACACTGAATCAGGATCACACGCATATAAGGTCCTAACTTTTACTTATATATAAACTCATGTTTGTGAAAATTGCAACACCATGAAGGACTTACGCGAGTGAGCTGAAATTTTCAGGAAATGCAAATTAGCGATATGCAAATGATTAGAATTTCAAATCCGTAGCTCATGCGTATGCTGAGCAGCGCCCTCTGAACGGCGGATGGATCCGAATAAATAGACGGCTGTAGCGAGGCGTGTATGTTATCGGTGGTTATCTGCTAGTGGTAAACGTTAGCTCAATCGTTACTTATGTCTCTTCGACGAAGAGAGTGAGATTTGAACAACTTACAGAGTTTGAACGGGGAGAATCATCGGCCTTCGTGAAGCTGGATTGTATTATCGTGCAGTAGCCGCTCGTGTGCCGCGTAACAGCAGCACAGTGATGCGTCTTTGGAAGCAGTGGACAAACGAGTGTCGGACAACTAGGAAATCCGGGAGTGGACCCCGAAATGTAACGACAGCTCGCGATGATAGACACCTGGTCCGCATGGAGCTGACGGACCGTATAGCTTCCTCTAGACAATTGGCAGCATAGTGGTCAATAGCTACAGGAGTTTCATTGTGTGCTTCATCAATTCGTAGACGTCTGCTGCAGCGTGGACTGCGCGCAAGGACTCCTTTATACAGGATCCCTCTCACGCTAAACCATCGCCGCCTGCGGCTACAATGGGCAGCTCAGCATAGAGACTGGTGTGCTGATTGGCAGCATGTCGTGTTTTTCTGAAGAATCCGCTTTAATTTGTGATACCATGATGGCCGCATTCGTGTCAGACGCTATGCCGGTGAACGCCACCTTCCGGAGTGCATTATCAAGCGCCACAGTGAACGAAAACCCGGAGTTATGGTCTGGGGTGCCGTAGCATATCATGGATGATCTTATGGATTCTCTTATGCATGTAGTTTGTTGATAGTGAAGCATGTTGGAAAACATCCATCAATATTTTTGAGGCCCTATTTAAGAAAAGGCGGATATGAAACTCAGAGATGTTAAAGCATCCTGAAATTCAAGTTCCTCATAATCTATAATTGGCCTGGGTCTAATTAACAAATTATAAAAACAAAGTTCTTAATGTAAGCTAGCAGTTCTGAAAATTATTGAAAAAATTGTAAAAATTTTTCTGCTTTGAAACAGGACATTCAATTATGTTTGTCATAGGGAGTTTTTGGACATTTTTCCATACGATACCAAATGCAGGGAACAGGCATCTTCCCAGAACACAATGCCTTCTTTTTATCTTTCATCTCTTTATTGAGTAGGCATTGTGAAATACGAGTTTATCAATAGCTATAAAAAATGGAAATTGTTAAAGATATCGACTCAGGTCTTAAACATCAATTACTAATGAAAGAATAATCTTTTAAAGTTTTTAAAAAAGAGGAAACATAACATAATAATTAATTTCAACTAAATGATTAGTCACGATAAAATAATGAGTAATGAAAAATCTGAATTAAAGGAGAACTATTTTGAAATTAGCTAAACGGCTTTTTTTTCCTACCTAAAAGTGTTCTCCATTATGACGAACAAATTCTAACATTTATATTAATGTCTCAGTTAAAAAAGGAGGTATAACAATTATGTGGCTAAATGTACCATTATGGACCCTATTAGCAACATAAAGCACTTTTGAAGTCGTACCAGACTGCGCATTAATTCCATGTACTCTTTCGAGAAAAGCATTGTATAATATATTTAAACAAAGGTTTTTTTCACTAAATTTGTCATAGTTATTACAAACAGACTTCTATATAAGATTCTACAAATGTAGTTGCAAATCATTAAGTATGCACAACTAACTTTCATTTGTAAGTCAAATGTGCCGTTTTTGCATCTAAACTAAACTAGTAGAAGCTTTTTTTAAACTATCCAAAGATCTGTTAACTTAAATTGTATTAGTTAATATGGGAATAGTATGTCTATTTACAGAAACAAATGAGATTATTACAAAATTTCCGCCTTTATGCAAGGAAATGATTCTTTTTTTTCTCTTACATTTGCAAATTATAACAATTAAAAATGGAAATGCATGTTGTTCTAATTGATGTAAGTAGTTTAGTTATACTTCGTTAAGAGTGTGGATAAGAAATTTGTACATTACATTTACTTAGCTTTGTTGAGAATATTTGATAGTTGTTTGTTATTTGAATGTTTGATTTGTTGAGAATGTCTTTTGGTAATATTCCCTGAATCAATTCTTTTGCTTCTTTTCCTTAAAAATATATAGCATAACTAAAATAAAATCAACTTTGGATAAAGAAACCTGAGCAATTTTTTT
The DNA here is from genome assembly GCA_021605095.1 of Caerostris extrusa. Taxonomy (NCBI): domain Eukaryota; kingdom Metazoa; phylum Arthropoda; class Arachnida; order Araneae; family Araneidae; genus Caerostris; species Caerostris extrusa. The sequence continues at coordinate 22,692 of BPLR01010973.1, forward strand.
TTCCTAAAATTTACTAGATTTGTCCTGAAAAGACAATAGTATTGATTAGCAACATTATTGATAGAACTGTGAACTCCCATGGTAATATAGTATAGGGTGCTAGTGATGGCAATGTTACATTGTATAAAACACGCAGAATTACTTTTATTTATCCATCAAAATAACAGCATATACAAAAGAATTCTCGTAAATAAAATTTAAAAATATACGGCATCACTAAAAGGAACACCAACTTTGGATTCTTTCTAGAAATCGAGAGCTATTTATTTTTTCTAAAATTTACTAGATTTTTCTTCAAGAGACAATAGCATTGATTAAAATATCATTGATAGAAATGTAAGCTCCTATGGTAATATAGTAGATGGTATTAGTCATGAGAATGTTACAATGTATAAAACATGCATAATTTCCTTTATTTATCATTCACTACAGCAACATATACAAACAAACATTCTCATAAATAAAATTTAAAAAATATATAGCATCTCTGCAGAAACCCGAGCAATTTATTTTTCCTAAAATTCACTAGATTTGTCCTCAAGAGAGACTTGCAAAATGATCGATTGGTGACAACTAATAGAAATGCCTTTGCCCAAAGTGTTTGTTGCGAAACTTCCAGTCCAGTTGTTGGACTCGAGCTGTCTGAGCGTTGTGTCTTCTGAAATATGTTGTCAGCTTAACTCTTCAGGAGCGCGCTTCGCTCCTGGCAGCTGGGCTTTATACCCGTTAAGGTTTCCCACTCAGTTGACTCTGGAGCTATGGCTAATCCATCATTCTGAGGCTTCGAAACCTGTTGAGCCCCGAGTTAATACCTCGTACCTTTTTTAGGTTACATCCATTAAAAAGAATAGAAAAATCAATAACCATTTTCTACTATACATTAGAGTTCTTGCTTAATCGAATTTTAGCTTTAATCAAGTTATTGAGCAAAAAAAAATAATATGTTTGCTCTTTAAAAAAAAATATTATTTTTTAATTTCTTTTTAAATTTATATATTTCATTATTTAAATTAAATTTTAATTTAAAACTAAATAGAAGTTAAACCACCGACTCTGAGGAAATCCCTGGCGGAAGATTTTGGTATCAACCATCCAAAGGATGAAAATAAATCAGTGTGCGTCTATCGAATCTATGTTACGTCTGCCACAAAGTTACATGCTTATGAAATTCTTGTTGAAAACGATATTGCTGAATGATTTGGTGGAGATTTACTACGAGAAATTATAGTTGTTATGATTGCTGATATAATTGAAAACCGGGTAAAATAGTAATGGACATGATGAAAGCGAATATATTATATAACAGCGTAACATTGCAGCACAAAAAAAAAAAAAAAACCTTTCTTTTCCCACAAAACTTCTCATTTCAATTATTAGGAACCGTGATAAAAAAAAGTACATTACAAAATTAACCCGATTGATGATTGGACTGGCACTGAAAAAGGACATTTTGGTTTGGTTTGGTTTGTCGCTCTATGTCATCTTGTGCACACTTTAGGCTAAATAGAACGGGACCAACAGTTTAACGTGGATTCGTGGTCAGAACCTTCAACAAACAGAAAAAGGACCGTAGTAACACTAAATGATTGGACTGGACTGTAAAAGGACAGTAGTGATTTTAGATGACTAGACTGTAAAAGGACAGTAGTGATTTTAGATGACTAGACTGTAAAGGACAGTAGTAACAGTAGATGATTGGACTGGACTCTTTTAGTGGTGACTAGATGTAAATCCAGACCAGATCAGCTCGAATATTCGAGGATATACTGCATATAATAGTCTATTGGTCAAAAAGCTTACTTTTCTTTAAAAATATTACATTTTTCTGGCGTCAAATGGTAATTTTCCAAATAAGCACCTTTCCTTTTGAAAAATTGTTTGACTTGTTTAACATTTGAATACAAAAGACAGGGCGATCATATTTATATAACCTTCATGATTTTTAATTATTATAAATAGAATAAGTATTGCAAAAAGCCAGGAAGATATGCATACTAAAGCATAATACTTAATAAATCTAGAAAACTTTATTAATGTCAAGGTTTTGAACTAACAGAGAATTTTGAATACATCAATAGAGAAATAGTAACAAATTAATACTGTGTACATTTTTTAATATATTTTATTATTACTTCTTTTGAAAAACATATAGAATAAAAGAAAGAAATTTAAAGCATGATATTCTCTGAAAAGAATGTGAACTCTGTATTTTACCAATATCTTTTCTCTCTGTTTCCCTTCAATGTTTTCAATAAAGTGCTTTGTGTAATTTTGGAAGGAAAACTTGTGATATAAAATTTTTTTGTCGATAAGGTAAAGAAGAAATAACATATTTCGTTTCGGGCATGAAAACCACCTTTGTTATGCTAGTACAGATATTGAATGTTTACCCTCTTTTCAGGACAATACAAAGAGAAACAGAGAGTTGTTGTTTTTGTGTCCTATATTAGTTAGGCCTCAGGAAAGAAAGAATTTTCTCTCTGTAAAAATACTTTATTTTGTCATCATTTAAATGTCATATTTATTCTTAAAAAGAAAAATGCTTTGCAAAAAAATTTCCTTTCAAATTGAAATGATAATACGCATTTTGAAATATTAAATATGTTGTATCTTTACAAAATTTTTAAAATTTTATCAAGATAAATATTTATAACCTGTTTAACCATTTTTAACAAACAGCACTCAACTTTTTAATTTGATTCTTACCGCTGGCAATTTTTTTTGACATGTAAATTCCTGTTTTTTAATTCATTCATTAGATTCAGTTTTTGTAGTAAATATGTAATAAGTTGTTGGTATACATTTAAGATATATTTTTCAAAATATTAAAATAAGAATTTATTAGAGAAATATTGCTTTAGAAATAACAAGTGTACATTTTTTTAAAGGAAATTATCACATTTAATTTATGTTGTATAACATATTAATATTTCTCATTAATTCATGAAATATTTATAAACCAAGAATATAAGAATAGTTATTCAAATTTTGTGAAAATGATGTATATGAAAGCTTTTCAAAGGGTTTTGATGTTTTTATGGAATTAATTATTCAAAAATTTATTTTTCTTATCTTGTTTAACATTTGAAAACAATAGATAGGGAAATTATATAATTTTCTGATTTTAAATTATTATAAATAGAATAAGTATTGCAAAAGCCTGGAGGATATCCATAATAAAACATAATACTCCATAAATCTAGAAAACCTTATTATTGTCGAGGTTTTGAACTAACAGAGAATTTTGTATACATCAATGGTGAAATAAACTAATACTGTGTGTATTAAACATAAAATGGAGGAAAAAAATTTAAAGCTTGATATTTTCTCAAAAGAACGTGAACTCTGTTTTTTACCAATATCCTTTCTCTCTGTTTCCCTTCAATATTTTCAATAAAGTGCTTTGTGTAAATTTTAGAAGGAAAACTTGTGATATAAAATTTTTGTCGATAAGGTTAACAAGAAATAACATATTTCGTTTCGGGCATGATAACCACCTTTTGTTATTGCTGGCACAGATACGAAATGTTTGCCCTCTTTTCAGGATAATACAAAGAGTTGTTGTTTTTGTGTCCAATATTAGTTAGGCCTGAGGGAGAAAGAGTTTTCTGTCTATGTAAAGAGTCTTTATTTATTTATTTTTTTTTTTGTCATCATTTGAATGTCATATTTATTCTTAAAGAAAAAAATGTTTTGCCTTTCCAATTGAAATGATAATCCGCTTTTGAAAGATTAAATATGTTGTATCTTTAGAAAATTTTTAGAATTTCGCAAGATAAATATTTATAATCTGTTTAACCATTTTTAATAAACAGCAGTCAGTGTTTTTAAATTGATTCTTACCAGGCATTTTTTAAATGATATGCAAATTCCCGTTTTTATTCAGGCATTAGATTCAGTATTAATTTTAGAAAAGATTTTAAGGGCTCTTATCGGAAGTGCTAAGGAAAGTGATTGTTAGAGAAGACTGTAGAACGCAGAAATTTATAAATGATGGAAAGACCCAGATAATATAAAATTTATTAAGATCAGTAGATTAATCTGGACTGCTCAAGTATTTGAATGAATGATTTAAACCCTGTAAAAGGCTCGTTTTTGGGCAAAGCTACATTGACAAAGAGGAAGAGGACGACCCAAGTTGCGATGGATAGACGCAGTTGAAAAAGATTTTTGCCGTACTGAAGGTTAAGAATTGGAGGACTATTGTCACTCAGAGGAATACATGTAAAGCTCTTCTAAAGGAAAGTCTTGGCTCACTCTGTGCTGCCGTGCTATTAATGTTCATTAGCATTAGCATAGCATATTTAAGTAAAATGTTTTAAATATAAATTTTTATTAATTATGTAAGTATATTTTTATATTAAATACTTTTCGAAACCATAAACCCGTAAAACATTTTAAATTCAATGAAGCTTCACATTTTTTTTTTTCTTTCACAATGATTTTAAAATAAAGCTGTTCAAAATTAACTAGTTCATTTATAATTGAATACAAGGTTTTAAGAATATATATGTATAGAAAATGAAGCATTTGTTAAAGATATAAATTTAGAAACAGTAGACCAAAAGGATTAAGACGTTCCATTGGGAATTCGAATGAATGCTTATAATTTGCCTACTTTATTGTTTATTATTCAGGGAATTTCTCAACTTAAGTTTTCTGTTCTAATTCGGTTGGAAGTAATTAATTTAAACAGAGCATGTTTGATTAAATTTCATTGCATTAACGTTCTGATGCCTGCAATATGTATTGGGTTATTCATTAACTGCGTATTCGAAATGAGAGTAAATTTACATTTGTGAGATTAACGATCATATTACGAATTAGGGTTGTGGCAATTTTCAAATGTTTTAATAGAAGAGAGGGAACAAATTCAGGGAAGAACTGAATGCATGTAGACACATATACAGCGTGATTACAATTGATGTGCCACTTTCAAACTGCTATAAAAAGAAGCACTCTTCACAATGAGTTCAAATTTTAACTTAAGATACTTTAAGAAGGAGGAAATGGTACTGCATCAAAAAATAGTTCCAAATTGTATTAATAGATGGCGTTGTAAGCGGCACGAAGAAAGTGAATTCGTCTGCCAGTGATATTTTTGAATAGAAATTACAACGTATTTGGCATGAGTTGCACATTAAGTCAACTATAATGTTTGATGTGCTTGATTGTTTCGGTTTTTGAGGAAAAAAAATGATTTCCAAGTCATTCAACAGTTGTGACACTGTTTAGTATAAAAGCTCATCCACCGCGGAAAGATCGTAACAAATTGGATGGGAAAAATCGGTGGCAGCCGAATATTAAAATATCAATCAAAATATCACAGGCAGCCGAATTCTTTATGCTTATTTTTCTGGCAGCCTTTCTTTATGCAGCTTACAGCGCCATCTATTAATACATTTTTGGAACTTTTTGATGCCATACCGTATCTCCTTTTTCAAGTATCTTCAGTTTAACGACAGAAAAACAACATATGTAAAAATATAATTTAAGTAAGATACCAACATCTAAGTAACTTTATTTTAAGTAAGATGTATATATTTTTAGTTATAGATATTATTTTACAAATAACCTCTAAACGTTAAAATTTTTACTGTTAAATTAATCACCATTTGTTCAATAACCTCAAGGTGGGCCAAGGCCGTCTCTCTTATGGTAAATTTCGAGAAAAGATTTCCTTATTTTTCGCTGGATAGGGTTTTCAACCCTACACCAAAAGCTCTATAGTCATAATAGACCAGGACCTGCAGTTTAAAGAGTACATTCATAGCATCACTGGGACTAGAACTAGAATTCTGGGGCACCGAGAGTCAGCGAGTTAGTCACTCAGCCATCAGGCCCTACTGTTAAATTAAACATTGGATTTGTTATAATGATTATATTAATTTATATTCTTGTTTACTGACGATAAAAAAATGTATTACAAACTTCATAAATAATTCATGGATTTTATTAATATAACTGTTTAAAAATTGTATTCTAGATGATAATAACGAAATAAAGGTATAGTTCTTGATTAAAATACCCTTGTGCCTCAAAATACTTTGAGTCTTGAAGAAATATCGACAGCTATAAAGTAAATGCCAGTAGTTACATCAGTTGCTTGTGGGGTTTTAATAAAAGTGTCACTACCTATACAAGTCTATTTTGAGATTCGGGTCACGTTTTGAAGTAGCATTACCAGAAAGAACTCGTCTCTTTTCCATCCAATTCTATCACTCACTTTTTAGGGTCTCAATATCTGGACTCGGAATTTCATATCGAAGAAGAAGGTACACATTACGTCGAGTTCAATACTTTTGTCTCATAAAATTTTTTCTCCTTTAAACTTGCCATTGAATGAGTTCGCATGTGTACAGTTAAATAATGTTCCATGTTTCTTAATAATACATTAACAAAGATAAATAATTCTATTACCCCTATACCCTTCTCCTTTTTTTTTTCAGTGGCGCAACAATCCTATTGTGGGCCAAGGCCGTCTGCCTACTGGTTGAGTTTCGAGACAAGATGTTTTCTTTTTAGCGGGGGTGGGTTTGTGAGCCCAACGTTCTACAGTCATGCTAGACCAGGACATAAAGGTTAAAGATTAGAGACTAGCGCTCTCGCGCTGGATGACTCAGGTTCAGGTTTGAGTCCCGACGATGCCAGGAGTGTTTTCAGTGATTCGAAATCTACTTTAAAACCGTAGCCCCGGTCTAATCTGACTGTCGATCGTTGGGCTAACAACCCTACCCTGTAAAAATAAAATATCTGATGTTTTGGAATCTTCCAATCAGCAGATGGCCTTGACCCACCATGAGGCTGTTGCGCCAATGAGACTGTGATGGGAAAACTATTTTCATAGGTTTATTACTCACGAAAATAAACGATAAATACTACAAATATCAGTACAAATATGAGATTAGTATAAATATGTAGTTCTAGTGTTTGAAAGCTATGAGATAGCAAAACCAGATAAAACGTTTCATGTAAATAGAGTGTTAGGTTTTCCATTGTTCAAATCCTTTTCATAAATGATGTTTCTAGAAAGCAGCAAATTCAACCTATTATATGAAATATTCATATTTTTGAGTAATACAAATGATTTAAAATTATGAATTAAAATTAATATTTTGATGGTGTGATACATGCACAGGGCTGATGGCCGCTTGAGTAGCGCTCTCGGTGCCATGCTTGCTTGTAGCGGTTTGGGATTCTCTTTAAACCGTAGGTGCAGGTCTAATATGATCGTAGAGTGTTGGGCGAAGGGCTAACATACATATATCGTAATCAAGAAACCGTATCCTTTCTTGGTAATCTTCCAGTAGGCAGACAGCCTTGACCCACCATGGGACTGTTACGCCAATGAAGAAGATACATGTTTGGAGTTATTCATTTAAAAAATTAGGGAAAATAAGGTAAGTGCTTTTAACAGTAAATAATTTTTAACAATACTTTTTAAAAGCTTATTTAATATTTTTTTATTTTTATACAGCTAATGATAAAATTAATTATATAATTCTTCCGATTGCTGATTAGTTCGTCTCTAAAAAAGTGCGAATTCAGCATTATCCAGGGTGCCTATTACTTTGCACTTACATTTTGTTAACAGCCATTTAGAAAGAACATCCCTAGGTTAGGCATCTATTGAGTTCACACTCTGCTATTCATGATAATCATCTATCCAATGCTGATGACTGATTGACTAGCACTCTGGCCGTTGGTATCACAGTCTTCAAGTTTTTGACAATTGCATGGATGTTTGTTAGTGGTTCGGAATCCTCGTTAAAATATAGGTCACGGGTCACATTTGTTCAACGTGTACAGAAAATGACAGTAGAGCAAACCAATGTGAACATAAGGGATCGACTTCCATTCTACGAATTTTTCTTTGGCAAGTCTCACTTTAAATAAGGGATATTTTAATTTGACTTCGCATTTTGGAAAAGTTCTTCTAATGCTAATTACAATATACTATTCACCAAATATACGTCTAGTTCAGGACTAATTTAATATAACAAAAAGTGTTTTTCATGTTTTATTTGTTATTTGGTTGTTTTTAAAGCTCCGGTAATTCTTTACATTGTAAGTTGTTCTTTATTTAAGCACCACTTTTTTACAGTAGATTTAAGCTTGTTTTACAGAATCGCAATAAAAGGTATTATCCTTCTGCTGCGGGATTGTAAATTTGTCAATGATGTAAAGTAGGAATGCTGTCTGCATAGGGAGTTTGGGCTAATTCATGCAAGTAGTCGTCGTAAAAATATCTAAGCATATTTTTACGGATTCGTATCTTTATTACAATCGACATTTTTTGTTCATTCTTCAAAATGGATCTAAGCTGGAACTAAAAAAGGGGTTTCAACATATTTATTTATGATTTTTTAATAATTTTTTATTTTTATTTTTTACTATGGTGTTAATTATGAAATATTTCTTAAAAGGTTAAATATGTTAAGGATTTAGTTTACTTATGCTTTCATGTTTGTAATATATTAATTCATTTATACTTCTGAAATTATTACAGTTTTTATCATATGGAATGAAACTGATGTCCCTATAAATCTTAGAAACTTTGTCTATATAAATTATAAAAATTTGTCAATGATATAAAGTATGAATATTTGTCTCGATAAGGAGCTTTGTCAATTCATGCAAAAGTTTTTTGCTTAAAATCTATTTTACTGAATCGTATCTTATTGCCATTTGTATTCAAAATGGATCTAAACTGAAACTAAAAAATGTCTCTCATATCTATGTTTTGAAAGATAATTTTTGCCTTTTTGTTATGATATGGTGATAATTTCTTACAAGGTTTAATATATTATAAATTTGTTGTTACTTTGTTTTTGTTTCTTATCCCACTTGGTAGACATCTATACAAAGCCCACGAACTTATATGTACTTATAGTTGAAGAGAAAGAGGACAGCTTATGTTTTTGCGGTGGAGCACCTGTAGGTAGAAGTCTGACTTGGCTCCATGATGCTCTATAGTCATACGAGACCACCACCTATGGCTTAAAGTGGATTCGAACCACTACAAACATCCATGATACCGGCTAGCTAATTGGCCTGGACTCGAACATGAAGCCTGTGATGCCAAAGGCCACAACGCTAGCCAATTGGCCATCAGGCGCGTTTAAACATGGAAGACTTTAGTTTGATTTCTCATATCGACTTTCGTACAGAGTTTTCAAATGCCTAATTATAATATATTATTCAACAAGCCTAGGTATAGTTCAAAGAGTAATTTTTATATAACTAAATGTTTTTTTTTTTCATGTTTTTTTTGTGACGTACACCATTTTAATCTCTCTTAGTTTTTCAGTTTTTACTATAACACATTTTACAATTCTGTTCGTCATTTGTACTAATAATTTTCACAAAGTAATAAAAAGCATAGCCTTTATTTTATTCTTTTAAAATTTTATGACACATTTATATGAGTCCGACCAAATTTTTAATCATAATTTCTTACCGATTACCACTTGGTCATAAATTCCACTTTTCTTCTTGAAAAACATGTCATAAATAATGCAGTAAAACATATTTTAAACATATGAACGTAAACATTTTTCTCCATAAATTTATGTTTACCATATTTTATTTCAGATATATGAGAGCGGAATTCGTTGAAGCTTAGGATTCATTTCTGCTCTTTAGTGCCCGACATCACTTTGAATAAATGTTTCTTTTTAAAAAGTCCTGCATGCGAATAGTTCTTTTTAAAGCTCCGGTAATTTCTTTACATTGTGAGTTGTCTTTATTTATGCCCCACTTCTTTACAGTAGATTTAAGCTTGTTTTACAGAATTGCGATAAAGGGGATTATCCATCTGTTGCGGGATTGTAAAAATGTGTCAATGATATAAAAGTGTGAATGCTGTCTCCATAGGGAGTTCGTGCACTTACGCAGAGTTTTTCGTCGTAAAAATATCTAAGCCTCTTTTACTGATTCGTATATTTTTGAAATTTTTGTTCACTATTCAAAATGGATCTAGACGGGAACTAAAAATATGTTTCAACATACATGTTTATGCTTTTTAATCATAAATCTGGTGTTTCTTGTTACTGTTTGGTAAAAATGATAAAATATTTCTTCTGATGTATTTTATCTGCAGATATGTATTGAATTAAAATAAACTAAGTACAAAATATTTTACTATAAATTTTACTATAATATTAGTATAATGTTGTAATACCCCTTGATGAAAATCGCGTGATCATGATAAATATAGTATCCGTAAGCATGGTAAATAACCTCACCATGTGCTATTTCTTATGAATTTGTAATAGTTCCATATTTTGAAAAACTATTTATATTTAACATATTTGCAAAAGAAAAGACAAATTAAATAAGACTAAATTGTAAATAAACGTTCCATTTAGAATTTATTTTTGACTTCATTAACAGAATAGAATCTCTTAAATCATTAATACAAATTAATTAATTTATGATTCATAAGAACTTTTGATGAGATTTTAGAGCATTAATAGTT
>BPLR01010974.1:0-107973 GCA_021605095.1 Caerostris extrusa
TGTATTGCTGTCAAACCCGGTAATAGCAAAGCCCAGAGATATTCAGTCATTCAACTCACCAAATCAAGTGAATATGGTGTAGCAAACCAGACGCAGCGGTGAATATTGTCCACCAGCGTTTATTGTTTGAGTTCATCATGGTCAATATATTTTTTCAGTGTGTCTCGCGTCACGATCGCGGTGTTTACTGTAACGAGATTGCAGATGAGCTGGCCAAGAAGTGGCAGCCTTCTGAGTTCCTACTCACGATAGCTGCATGTCTCACTTCTCGGAACTGGCCTCTAGGGTCGTGATATCAGCCTCCGAGAAAGCGCCCCGCACATGAGTGCGATAGGATGGCAAACTCGCGTCCTGCAGTGCTTGCTTTTTAATTGCGACGGGCAACAGACGACCACAAACAGACGACTCCTTGCTTATGGCCCCGCTGGTGGTCATCTTCGTGCTCAACGTCATGACTATCGGCGTTACAGGTTTATCCCTTTGCCAGAAATGTAGCTCTGACTCAAAACCACTCCTGCCCATATCTTGACTTGCAATCGGTTGGTTAATTGTGCTCTAGTCCTGGATAATGCCTTTTCATTGTTTGAGAATATGTGACTTGCTCTATATATGTTGCTGTCAAATCAAATAGGGATAAAAAAACAACAACAGCACACATACAAAATGAAAGAAGAACATATGCCAAAGTTTATATCCCTAAAGCTCCATTAAGAAACTTATTTAAGCCCTCCATCAAAATAGTATAAGAAGCAATAACAAATTAACGGCCACGGGAATATCAATCAAAGTTATACTGTACTGTTGCTATTCGCCTTCTACATTTTATAGTGTTAATCAGTTATACTGTTGATGTTGCGATATATTGTTGGTATTATATAATGTTATACTGTTGCTATTCGACTACGTTTTTGCCGATGTGGAACTTTATTTTTCCAACGCATATTTGATAACAGCGAGGTCTATTTTCACCCATGCCTGATTTAGATAACGTCTAGACCGCTAACCAGGACAAGATCTGTTCACACAAGATAATAAAAATTCTGACATCTATAAAAATACGTTCAATGATTATTAATGCTATTTTTATAACACTCATGAGTTTATTTATGTTTTATAGTTTCCTTATTTCTGGCAGCGAAATACACTGTATGCATTGTACACAGAATGTCTTAAAAAGGCGGACGGCTTACAAAAAGAAAATAAAAGAAAAACTGTAACGAATTGATATGACAGGCATACATTTATTTAATTGAAAATTATAACAAATTTATAGATGTAAATGTGTTATATCTTTTAAATTAATAAAATATCGGTAAAATCATAGAAGAGAGGCCGTTGGGATTTACGTCAAAAAAAAATTCTTTTCGCAAAAGTCCGCCAAGTAGCGGGTTGCAAATATAAGTGAAGTGCATTACAAACATTTCGGGGTCAAGAAACTCAGGTAACCATATTCGGTGACTCATTACTCAGTTGGCGCCACAAAATGTCACCACCCCAACGGCCCCTATTTTGCGATTTGGCCAAAACATCTTTATTAAATAAATCAATTGAATTAAAATTTATGCTATTTTTTGAAACTGTTTAAACTCGTTCGTGACATTCCATTCTGAAAATCGTCATTGTTTTTCAGTGCATTTGCATTTAAAGATATTCTATGATTAGATTTTGCTTAGTCTAATTCTGAGTGCAACAAGGCGTTGCTTTATTTATTTGGAAATAAACAATTTTTATGAATAAAGGAGAAGCAAATTAATTACCTATATAATAAATGTAAACTCCATAATGTGCGAAGGCGTATGCTATATATTTTACCATAGTAGATACCACACCCATTACTCCAATAGAATAATCCGTGATTGGAAAAACCGGATAAGCAGAGTCATGATGATACTCAAAACGACTATTTGAGACAGGGTGAAGATTGTGTTGACATTGTTGTAAGTCGTGGATTTCCAGTCGTATATATGATGAACATATATGAATGCAATGCTGCTCAAAGCTGAAAAGGAAACTCATTAGACAAATGTGTTACATTTAAAAAATATTTTGAATTTATGAACATAACTTTTTTAAAAGGATATTGCTATTTTGGTTAATTATTCTTTTGAAATTCCAGTAACCTGTTAAGTTGTCTTTGTTAAGTTGACAATTCTGATATTGACATCTTAAGAACCGGAATGGCCTGGTAGTTAAGCTGACAATTTTGTATGGACATTGTAAGAATTGAAAATTTCATGGTGAGCTAAATGGGTTTTGCAAAGCTGACAATTCTGATATCCACAATGTAAGAGTGGAATGACTACGTGGTTAACACAATGGCATTACTAAATTAATAATTCTGATATTGACATTGTAAAGCGTGGAATGGCTTCCCGGTTAGCACAATGGGATTTATTAAATTAACAATTGTGATTTTACTTGGATGCAAGTGGAATTTCCCGTGGTTAGCACAAAGGGCTTTACTAAATTAACAATCCAATAATGACATTGTAAGAACTGAAATGGTGTTGTGTTAGTTTAGCACAATGGGCTTTCTAAGATTGATCATGGGCATTATAAGAATTAGAATGTTCTACATGGTGGGAACAATGGGTTTTTCTAAGTTGATAATTCTGATATCTACATTGTAAAAGATGGAATAACTACAATTAACACAATGGGCTTTACTAAATTAACAATTTTGATAATGACATGGCATGCACGTGGAATGTCTTCGTGGTTAGCACGAAAAAGCTTTGAAAAGATGACAATTCTGATATTGACAATGTAAGAAGTAGAATAGTTTCGTGGCTTTTTACTAAATTAACAATTCTGGTATTGCTATTGTGTGCTTGTGGTTTATCACGCTAGTCTTCTAAATTGGAGAGTTCTATTTGAAGTAAGCAAAGTGAACTGGAAGTTCCTTCGTCTACTCTGGCGATGGACACTACAAATTGGCAAACCAAAATGTTCATCCAAATGAGATCAAGGAAGGGGTGGAACACGCGAAAATCTGAATCCGGTAAGTTGAAAAACAAGAAAAGCAATTTAATTGTTGCATTTCTAATAGTTAAATTTTCTTGGCACTTAATAATATATAAACCTTCATTTCTTTATACCATTATAATTTTTTATATCTAAAATTAAAATTTTTATGAATATTATCAACTATATTTTCTTATTTTCTTTCTGTTTATTAGTTGATTTCTTAAAAAAGTAAATTTAAAACCCTTAACGTTGTATTATTTTCCCACGGAAAATGTTTCCGTTAAGAGAAGAATAATGTAAAAAAAAAAAAAAAAAAACTAATTGATTAACTATGTCTGAAGCAATTCTAGGAAGAACTTCAGAAATTCTTGGAATGTGAACAGTATTTCGGAGAATATGATCGATATTGTCCTAAATTTCGTGTTATTTTATAAACCATCAATGAAATCTTTTATTTATTTTTGGTATTTTTTAGCAACAGTGTATTTAAAGAATTATTTTTATTGAAAGAATTTTTATTTATTATTTTCACAATTTATTATTCCACAATTCTCTGTTATTTTTATTAAAAGGATTAAGATAAATTTAAAATATTAAAAATAAATATTTTATTTATATTATTTTTTAAAAACAAACAGCAATAAATAGAAATAGAATATTTATTAATTAAAAATTTCTTATATATATATATATATATATATTAAAATGTAAAATAAGTAAAGTATTATTTTATAAAATATATATAAAGTTAAAACATTAATAAAAATATTAATTAATATTTAAAGTTAAAATATTAATTGTATTAAAAGGCATAGCAAAATGTAGATATGCAATATATCTATTGCTCAACTTAAAAATTTAGTTTCATTTCGAAATTGTTTTCCTTTAAATAAGCTTTATGAATAAAAATCTGTTCCAGCTAATTTGGTGAAATATTTTTAATTATTTTAGCAAATAGAAGTATTCTTAAAATTCCAAAATTAATTTAAGTACTATATTTTTACTGAAGAAAAATATAAAAGTTTCACAATTTTTTTTTTTTTTTTTTGAAATTTTTGAATTAATCCATGATAATGTACGGAGGCATTCTATGCAATAAAGGTTCAGCATAATTAGCATAATTAAAATGACAAGCACTGTCGAAGACTACTTGATGGGCTCGTGTTTTCTTACATTGCTACTTCTTACCCATGGTGGCCAAGGCCGTCTGCCTACTAGCATATTTTGAGGCAGGGGATGTTTTCTTTTTATAGGTACGGTTGACAGCCCTAGGTCCAACGCTCTATAGTCATATTAGACTGGGACCTACGGTTTAAAATGGATTCCGAACATCCATGGCGCCATCGGAACTACTTTACGACTAGATATCGGATATTTTTGGAGTATGTCTAACGGGATTTCTTACATCTCTTCAACGAAGCATGCGGTATTAACACAATAGATTGCTTTCGTATATCAGTTAGTGTCTTCGAGAATATCTGAACAAGCCTTTGAAACGCAATAAATTGCCAGTGACTGGCTGATTGCCTAACCACCTCTAATCACCTAATTTTTCCCCCTGTTGATTTCTCAGGAAGGGAGCCGCAAAAAAGACTGATAGCGTCGGTGCAGAAGTTATGGAATGAGTAGCTGTGTACTCGACAATTCTGGAATTTTTGAAAATCTAATTCATGATCCAATTCGTCGTTGGGGAGCTTGTAATTTTGCAGGTGGTCGCAATATTGGGAACATTATGCACATAGTATTTAAAAAGTGTGATATTTAAATCTTATCTTCATTCATTTAATTTTGATTTTTTGGGTATTTCTAGAAAGCGTTATAGAGACAGTTTCTACATGTATTTTCGCCAATATTGTTTTTACCAAAAAAACGCTTTTTCCGTAAACTGAATAACAGTGCGCCAATTTCGCAAAAACAAACATACGCTGTAGCCATACCAAAGTAAAGGCTATCTCTACTGTCGCTGGTAGAAGATAAAAGATACTTTTGAAGCATCGCTGATTGAACATTATACGGATCAATTCCCTCCCCCTCCACAAAAATCTCACCTGATATCCTTGATGAAGTACGCAAATAATCTGGAAAATAAAACTCAGAGTCTTGTTTAAGCTGAATCGCCCTAAAGTTTACGGAGGCTTTTTCACAAAAAAAGGGCTAATATACAGAGTGATTATAATTAAAAGTCCCATTCAAAATGCTGCAAAAAGAACCACTTCTTCACAATGAGTTCAAATTTGCACTGAAGATACTTCAAGAAGGGAAAAGCGGTATGGCCTAAAAAAAAAAAGTTCCATCGACTTTTTCCATCCAATTTGGTATGACCGTGGTGGATGGACTTTCCACTAACAGTGTCACAACTGTTGAATGACTTATAAGTCATTTTTTCAGGTCAAAAAAAAACCGAAAAAATCAAGCACATTGAACACTACAGTTGGTTTCATGTTCAATTCATGCCAAATACGTTGACATTTCGATTCAAAATATCACTGGCAGCCAAATTCAGCCGCTTACAGCATCACCTATTAATACACTTTGGAACTTTTTTTTGATGCCATATCATTTCCCCCTTCTTGAAGTATTTTCAATTCAAATTTGAACTCATTGGGATGAGTGGTTCTGTTTTTACAGCATTTTGAAAGTGGTACTTTAATTATAATCACTCTGTACATCGTATTTGAAAACGTCTTTCACGAAAATTAAGATATTCAAATTGAGGAAAAGAGCATGCATCGCAATTGCTGGTAAACAATTTTGAATACTGGTAAAAGTTTTCTGTCAAATTTAACATTTGTAAAAATATTTTTAAAAAAAATCGTTACGACAACCGCGGGGGCACCTCAAAGTATTTAATTTTCTAAATAAATAAATTAGTATACTTACATTCATAAGTGAGTACGATAACGCACATCGAGCCAAACAACAGCAGTATCAAAGCTCTTCCACTGTTTTCTCTTGACCTTACTGCAGCTTTCCATCCCTTCAAAAGATTTTCGCAGACAAAGAAATTTCTAATTTTTTCCCTCCAAGTCGCCCTCGAGTTCTGGCCAGTGGTTTCTTGAACTACGAAAACGATCCACGGGAGACAAGCTACATGTATAGCTGTTGCTATGGCATATATGTAGAAATATCCGTAATAATGGTACACCCATCCTCCGCAAAAACCTCCCAAACCCATGCCCATGGCAAAGAATATCTCTACTGTCGTGTATTTGCAGGTTCGTCTTGCACCGGAAGACACTTCTGAAGCATGGCTGTAGATAATGGTCATAACGCAGATGAATCCACCGAATATTTCACCCGGTATTCTTGACAGAACCACATAAATCATCTGGGAATTTAAACTCCAGCTGCATATCATTAAACCTATGTCGCTCAACGTAATTCCAAAGAAAGCTGCAAACAGGGGAAGTTTGCGGCCGTATTTGTCACTCCAGGGCGCGATGAAGATCATAGCCACGGCTCCTATCAGGCTCATCATAGTGAAGTACATGCTGTAGTCAGTGGCAAGTTTCTCAACGTTATCTTTTGCATCTGGGTACGCGCTCAGATTGCCGCAGATCTCTTTGGAGTAATTGAAATAAGTGACGCAACCTTTGTCTATCATCATATTCGACAGGCAGGAAAGGTTCATCACGAAAGCAAAGCTAAAGGAGAACATAATCGGTTCTATGGTTAGACTCTTGAAGAGCATACATATGCGAATGAATTTGTTTGGTTTCATGGCGTCTGAATACGTTAAAGCGATATCTGCATCCACACTTCCGTACTGAATATTTCCCTGGTCATTTTTAAGATCAGCATCGACTTTAGGACTCTTTAAAGACTTTTTCTCAACTTCCTTTTCCTCTACACCCTTTTCTAGATCAGCTTTCTTCTCCATCTCCATATGCTGATATTTTAATCTGTGGTATATACACTAATATTATTATGACATTAAATGCTTTCGTTAATACTCTATCACAGCTTTGGTTGTTCAACATGCAATGAAAGATATGTTCTTGACTTTTGAAGGAATGAATTGATGATAGTTGCCTATTTAGTTGATGACCTCCATTATGTTTATCTGTATGTATAAGGTGATTATTAATAAATAATTTACTGGAACATTTTAGACAAAGTAGTCCTTGATTATTTCTCTATTTCTTTTGAAATTTTGCTAATTGCGTAAGAAAAAGGAGTTCTTCTCACTTTCAACTTGGGAGTTTTCGGCGATGTTTTTACTCTTCTTTTAATTTCAACGGTAAGGAAAAAAATGCATAAATATTGGTTTATTGCTAAATAATCATCTGACATATTAAAAATTAAAACTAGATTTGACTATTTCATTGATATATTTAAAAAAACAGCGTAAAATAACATAGCTAGTTTACAAAAATATTTGAAATATTGCTATTGTTTAGTAAGAATTATTTATATTTAATTAAATTATTAAATATTTATATTGTATGTATATTATGCTTTTTGAAATTTTTCATGATATATTTGATATTCTTATTTCACGGAATGTTAAAATTAATTCATAAATTTCTTATAGTTTCCTTTAGTATATTTCTAAAAATTACTTGCTTAATTTTAAATTTAAAATTCACAAATTTTACTCAGTTATTATTATTTATATAACTATATCTCAGTTATTATTATTTATTCAAAAATTATTATTTTATACTTCCCATTATTATTTTTTTATTCACTAATGTTACTCATCTATATACTTCTCAGTTATTATCTTTATTCTCAAATATTACTAATTTATACATCTCCGTTATTATTTCTTATTCACTCAGAAGAAAATATTGCTGTACTGAATTCGAATTCAAGACCTGCACTCGAAATTTATATATTACTATGCAAAAGATTGATTTTCGACTTTGTGAAATCTGCCTTAAGAGCTTAGAGAACTTTTCGACTTGTATTGGAAATGTAGGATCTAATCACTTTGGAAAGCAACTAAATAGATTTCTCTTGCATAACATGACAATTGAAATAGAACTTTTCATTTTTCAGAATTAGGCAAATTATATTGGTTTCTTGGATATTATGCATTGTTTAAGTCAATTTAAATTCTCTGAATAATGTTACCTTCCAAAACCAATTTTCAACATTTTCAAAATGATGTTGTTCTTTTTGTATTACTACATATTCTAACTGTGTATGTGAAAGTATTTAAGGTATAGAAATGATTTCATCAGTAAATAGACTATTGCTTCTGTTCAGTTGCGAAGTGACAAGCCCCTATACCTGGAAATACTTAAATGAAGAAATATCTCGGAAAACCATTGATTGGCCATCTATTCCTAGATAAACACCCTCCATACTGTTATTATAATAAAAAACCACAAATTTTTTTATTATTCGGTAGATTTGGTTTAGTTTGTCGCTCTACGGTCATCTTGTGCACACGAGGGTTAAACAGACCGGGAACTACAGTTTAAAGTGGATTCGAACCACTCACAAACATCCACGCCACCACCACCAAGATTTGAACCTGAAGCCTGTGATACCAACAGCCACAGATCTAGTCACTTGGCCACCAGGCCGCTTTATTCAGTAGAAGGTGATTTTACAGGATAGTATATTTTCCTATTTACCGTTTAAATTTTGAATACCAGCGTAATTTATATGTATCTGATGTGATTAAAGTTAACTTTTATAGAAAAAATTATTTTATTAAATTAATTTTAGTTTTTATGATTAAAAACATATTTATTTGATGACAATATCAAATTCTTTAATTTATCTTGATGTATAAGTAATATAAAAGGTCTGACGGCTTAGGCACTAGCCGCCATAGGTTTAGGGTTCAAGTCCCAGATGTGCCATGGATGTATATAGTTGTTCGTAACCCACTTTAAACCGTAGCTCTCGGTCTAATATGACTGTAGAGTTTTGGGTATAGGGCTGACAATTGTACCCCGTAAAGAGGAACCATTTCCTGTCTCGAAATCTGCCAGTATGCAGATGGCTTTGGTCCACCATGGGGATGTTGCGCCAATGAAAAAGAAGAATTATAGATGACTTTATAGTTATATCACTAAAATATTTTGGATATTCCATACACCTTTTTTATGCATAAGTTTCTTGACCATCCCTATTTAAAAATGTTCTCCTGCAACCCATGTTTTACAATTTCATATTTACAATAATAGGAACGAATTTGGCTAAACATATCTGGGAATTCAATCAACATCTCATAAAACTAGGTTAATTTATTTTAGATTATTGAAAACTCATATCGTTAGTGATTAGATATAGATTATGTTTCAAAAATAAAATTGACATGAGTCCCTCTTTTGTGATATCAATTTCCTTTACCCATTCAATGGAAATTCTTTTATAGTAAACCACACTAATAATCATTTTCCCACTATTTATTACAGCTAAAAGTTTCCTTTGTAAAGCCATCCGGATTGAAGTTTGTCGATAAATCACTATCATAACCATAACCTGTCATTGGAAATTCCGATTAGTCTCATAATACTGTCATAAGCAACAGATTTACTCAGAAATGACTTACTGTTGATAAATTTTTATATGATCATTTCGTTTTTCTTAATATCATTGGGCAGTAAAAATGCAGAAATAATGCTTAGAGTACATTATTTTTATTATACTGCATGCATTAAAATCTGGAATATAAATATTAGACATCTTACATAATTCATATTTTAAGAAATTTATGCGTTTTATAATGGAAATAAAACTGCTTTTGTCATATTATGTATTATATTGAATAAAAAAAAATTCAAAAAATAAATAAATAAATGAATAAAAAAAAAAATAGTTTTAAACGAATAGAGTCAAGGTTGAAAAATAGGATGTTTTTATTTTCATCATAAATTTCAACATAAATCATATATTTATATAGTGTTGATTACATCCCATAATTCAGAAAATGATACTATGTCATTGTAATTTTATGTCATTAAATTTTCTTTTTAGGTATTCATACAATAGAAATATTTTAAGAACCAAAATTTATTAATAGTCATAGCACAGTTTTACACATTACTAATTCAATATAAATCCTATGACGTAGCAATTGTATCTTTATATTAATTGATTGTTTAGCACTTTATAGAAACATCCGCATTTTGTTTAATACAATGCTAATTATGTTATTTATATTGCTAATGACACTGAATTAAAACAGCTTTTACGAAACAAACGCATCATAATTTTTCATATTTGAATAAATATTTCTTGATATATAAACTCAAATTTTTTTCACGATTTTGTTAGCCTATAATTTTTAAACCTCAAATAGAACTGTTTATGTAAAGATCTGTAAAGATCTATAAATATATGAACAAAAGCAAATAATAAATAAGCTTTTATCGTGTTTCAGGGAAAGGATAAAAAAATCCTTTTTTTTTATCTCACACAAATTTTAACGTAAATATTCAATGGCCGTGACTAGAACTCTGCCACTTGGTGCCACAGGTTTCATGGCCGAGTCCCGGCGGTGCTTTGGATGCTTGTAATGATTCGGAATCAATTTTAAACCGTAGGCCTTTATCTAATATGACTATTGAACGTAGGGATGACAACCCTACCCCGTAAAAGAAAACATTTCCTGTCTCGAAATCTGTCAGTAGGCGGACTGCCACGGTCCAACATGAGATTTTTTTTTCCTAATACAGCTGGCAAATACTTAGACATTTGTCATTTATACCATAAGCAAGGGCTGCACCGATGTTACTCACTTAGCACTACTCAGGGGATGTGTGTAGCTTGAAGATAAGCTACGGACGCGGGTAATAATATCCCCGCAACGCTCTACGCTCCTATTAGACCGGGTCCTATGGTTTAAAGTGGATTCTGAACCACTACATTCATGGCACCGCCCGGACTAGAACCCAAAACCTGTGGTACAAAGCGCTAACCACTCGGCCATCAGGCCCCTCCCAATATATATGGTAGTCGGACAGTTAGTTAATTAATTATTTAATATTTATGATCACTGGAGAATTTCAAATTATTATTTAATCCTCAAACAACATATCAAAAGACATTGCCTAGATATCCTCTTTTTACTAGAAACACACTTTTAAACAAACCTTTAAACGTTCTATTTCAATACATAAAATCATCAGAGACATCAAAAAACCATCCCATTCCATGAAATCCTCACATACACATTGCCATATATTGAAGAAAATGTAATCTCCATTAACATACTAATACAAGATCCATTCTTAAAATCCTTAGTTTATATTATGATGCACTCATTATTCCTCTATACGCAGATGTCTCTACAATACTATAGATCTAGAGACAATGATGCAACTTGGAGCAAATAATAATATCGTAATTTTTAATGAACTTAATGTCCATATAATCTGGGGGTTCAAAACGTAGAATAACCCGACGAGAATAATTACTAAATTTTGCAGAAAAGGTCGGGCTTGACATCATTGCACCTACAAATCTCACACGTTTCAGACAAGACTCATCCTTAATCAAGATTTTGCTTTACTCATCGAATTATCTTATCAATGTGAAATAACTTCTCTCCCCGAAGTTTTTATTACAATCCAATAAAAATCACCTTCATTTTTTTCCTTTACAACAGATAAAAAGGACAACTCCCTCTTCACTGACTGGAGTAAATTTATATATGATTTTATCTAGACAAACAACTATCCTGTACCTGGAATTGAAACTACCTAGTAACTGGAGGACATTGAAAAATATTCTAACAACTCATCAAGTATCATAAAAATTGCAAAAAAAAAAAAAACAGTAAACACGAGATACAATCTACCACGAAGGCCCTATCAAATGAATGCAACAGACAGAGAAAAATATGGCAGATAACATGAAATCTTCTTGACAAATATTTTTACAATCGAATCAAAAAATAAAAATAAAAAACGGGTTATATTAATACATACAAAGGTAATGGAAGGACCAACTATCCGCATTACAATCAAACAATAACTCTCTGAGGTTTCTACCAGAAATTTGAAACAGAAAAGAGCCAAATTGGTCAATTAGAAAGAATTGACAACATGATAAACAGGAGCTAGAAAACTCTGAAATCCAAGTAGATAACCTCCACAACCTAACCAACTCAATGGCAGACATCATTACAAAAACTAACTCCCTGGCACTGGAATCCATGTTGAGGCGCCTGAATGGTCGAGTGGCTAGCGCTCCGGCGGTCGGTACCACAGGTTTCGGGTTCGAGTCCTGGTGGTGCCATGGATGTTTTTATTGCTTCGAATCCACTTTAAACCGTAGGTGCCGGTCTCATATGACTGTAGAACATCATGGTGCAAAAAGTCAGACTTCTACCTACGAGTGCTCCTTTCCAACAGAAGCTGCTTCCTTCCCTTCCACCATGAGTCCATACGGGTTCGTGGGCTTGGTCTAGATTAGATATCTACCAAGTGGGATGAGTAACAACAATAGAATCCACGGTGGACAAAGACCGTTTGCCTACTGGCAGAATTTGACACACGAGATGGTTTCTTTTACAAGGTAGGGTTATCCGCCCTACTCTCAACGCTCTAGAGTCACTCGGCTACCAGGCCCCATGCATCATCACTACCTACCCAAAATCATTTTATCACCAAAATTATTAATTCATCTCTTAGAGATGAAAGCTTTCCCATCAATTGGAACTTTTCTGTACTAAAACTTGGTAAATATCCCACTCAACTTCATGACTGCAGTCATTTCCATAACCATTTGGTGAAGAAAATATCATTCATGACAAACTCAGCACTTGAGCTAATAATAACAATTTATTATGCCCGAGCAATTCGACTTCAGACCAAATTTATCCACCAGTCACCAACTATTAACAACTTCCTCATTTTTTGAAGAAAGAAAATGAGGGTTCAGTGTTCCTCGTCATATATAGAAAGCATTCGACGGAATATGAACTGATGGATGTAATCAAATCATGCATAAATAACAGGCAATTCACTGTAAAAATAAAGCAATCATTGTCCAACTATAGGAACATAGCATCCAGCACTCCTCAAGGGAGTAAAATAATAATCACTTAACCTATACATCAACGAAACACCTCACAATCCTAAATTCGTCACCGATCAGTAGGTCGATAACACTGCTTTGCTATGTAAACAAAAAATCAAAATTATTTCTTAACCTTTAGACTAATACAATTACTGAAATAGAAAACTACACCTCAGATTCTTCTTCTTCTCTGGTACAAAAAGCCCATGAGGGCCTAGGCAGTCTGTCTACTGGCAGATTTCGAGATAGGTTTAGTTTGGCGCTCTACTGTCATCTTGTGCACACGAGGTCTAAGCAGACGGGGACCTACAGTTTAAAGTGGATTCGAAACACTACAAACATACATGGCACCGCTGAACCCGAAAGCTGTGGCACCGAGGGCCAGTGCGCTAGTCAAGCGTGGCCATCAGGTACCCTACACCCCTGATACTATTAAAAAAAGACAGAAAAATTTTTATGCAATTTTTTACATATCTTAATCATTTTAAATCTCTGATATTTTCTTACAAAGGGCAAACCATTTCTTTCTGTCTTACCAATACGTCTTACTGGTTTGGTTTGTCGCTCTACGATCATTTTGTGCACACTTTGGGTTAATTATATCGGAATCTACAGTTTAACGTGGATTCCTAACCACTAACAAACAACCATGTTACCGCCAAGATTCGAACCCAGGGGGGTCTCAAGGTTGAACAGCTCTAAGAACCTGTTAAAAGCTGTAAACTGTATAGTTACTTAATAAAGTTCGTATTCAAATTCCATATGAAGCTGCACAAACTTTTTTTGTTTCAACTTTAGTATTTGTTTTAATGGCATTTTTTTCCAGTTTCCTCTAGTTCTTTATTTTTTATACAATTGGAAGTAAAATCTCTTTTGAAATTATTTGATTTTCTTTTTTTATTTTCATTCTAAAATATGAATTGTTATTAATATTGCATATTTAAATAATTGGGAATTAATCCATAAACACTGCTAATTTTAAGCTGATATTTGCTATCTTTTTTCAAGCAACCCTTCTATAATACCACTTAAAAACAAAATAAATAATAAAAATAACACAGATAAATAATATCGAAAAAATTGCATATTTTTTAGACATAAACTAAACAAAGAAACTCTACATCTACTGAAACGATATTATAATTGATATTTTTTATCACTTTTCTAAATGGAAATGATATTTCAAAAAACAAATTGTTGCAAATTTCTTCTATGAATCGTTGGATCACAATGATATCTGATCCACATCTTAATTTTATCATTGTTAATTCGCTACAATCTATTCTATTATATTAAATTATTCTACATAGATACGAGCAATTGTTTTTCCAATAATACAAGGTAATTATTGATACAATTTTTAATATTAAAAATAAGAAAAAACATTTAAATGATTTAGATTTCATGTATACGTTTCATGTTCATGTTTCTACGGGCATCTTTTGTACTACATTCAAATACAAAATTGATGTTGAGCCTTTTAAAACAATAATTAGAAACAATGATTATAATGACAACTTTCGTATGCTAATTAATTACATTATTTTTAACGGCTAAATATCTTT
The DNA here is from genome assembly GCA_021605095.1 of Caerostris extrusa. Taxonomy (NCBI): domain Eukaryota; kingdom Metazoa; phylum Arthropoda; class Arachnida; order Araneae; family Araneidae; genus Caerostris; species Caerostris extrusa. The sequence goes on from BPLR01010974.1 coordinate 14,520, forward strand.
TGTGGTCAATTATAGTTTTAAATACAGTCTATAATATCTTTTATGGTGGCCAATTATCCTTTTAAATACATTCTGCAATATCTTTTATGGCCAATTATCGTTTTAAATACATTCCATAATATCTTTTATGGCCAATTATCGTTTAAATACATTCCATAATACCTTTTTCAATTTCGTTTAAATACATTCTATAATATCTTTTGTGGCCAATTATCGTTTTACATTCCATACATTCTTTTGTGGCCAATTATGATTTTAAATACATTCTGTAATTTATTGTGGCCAATTATCGTTTTAAATACATTCCATAATATTCAATTATCATTTAAATACATTCTATTGTGGCCAATTATTGTTTTAAATACATCCTATAATATCTTTTGTATCCAATTAGCGTTTTAAGTACACTTTATACAGTACATTCAATATCAGATTCCAGCCAAACAAGCTGATTCTGATTCAAATGGTGTCATTTATTCTGCTGCGTTTTCCAACAAAAATAAATTAATTCACATTTTTTTTTTTTTACATTTCATACGGCTGAGTGTTTACCATATTCCTATTATACAGATAAGATAAGAAAAATAGTAATTTTCAACACCTGTGTTCAAGTGTTTGTGAACTGTAAAACATTATGTATCTTTTCATTATTCATAAAAATTTCAAAAATAAATTTCTTAAATTAATTAATTTGTTTTATTTATGAAATATTTATTTTCTTTACAGTCTCTTGAATTTCTTTTTTTTTAAATTAATTAATATTTTAATGCTAGTTTGATTTTAATTATTTTTGTATTTATTCTGGACCTAGTAAATTTTTAAGAATAATATAAAATTTTTTTTTTTTTACAATCAGAAATTGAAACATAATCGTACATCACATCGAACACAGTAAATGTCTCAATGCCAAAGTAATTTATAATGTTTTCTTCCAATTATATTTAAATGTAGAAAAAAAAAAATAAGTAAATTTTGTTGTAAATTATTATTAAATTAATATTCTGCATAAAATTATGTATATTAAAATGTAATACAGAGAATTTTAATGCATACAATGAAGCTTTAAAAATAGTTAAAACAAAATAATGCTATGTAAATGTGTACTATCATTGAATAAAGTATTTATTGAAATACTTATTAATACATAAAAAATGTATTAATAAGTATTTCTATAAATATACTATTCAATAAATTTTGATAGAAAAAAAAAAAGAACAGATTTATTTAATAAAGTAACTACGAACAATTTTTAAATACATTTTTTTAATACATAAGAAGATGTATTAATAACTATCTCAATGAATATACTATTCAATGAATTTAAAACGATAGAAAAACGAACGAACAACTTTATTTAATAAATCTTTTTAATACATTTTCTTAATACATAAGAAAATATATTAATAAGTATCTCAATAAATGCATTATTCAATAAATTTAAATCAATAGAAAACGACTAATAACTTTATTTAATAAAGTAACTATAGATCGTTATATTTTAATCTTTTACAATGAGTAAATTAATATTTTTTGTGATGTATTATCCAAAAATTAAATTATTATGAAAATTTTAAATTACGATTTATATTGGAAATATTTCAGAACATTTTATTGGGACCATAACAGTAAAAGTAATATTAGATTAGTTTACAGTTACTAATGATAGAAACGTTATTTTAATAAACATTATTTTATTATTCTAAGAGAGAAAAATAAGTTATTTTAATTTTTTAAAATGCTACAAATAATTATTAGAGATCTCACTTTTTATCTTTTAAAAATAAAATATGAATTCTATTATTCGTAAAAATCGTTTGACTATTTCGAAATATCGAATGCGTATGCTTAATAAACAGCAATAAAAACATTCTTAAATCAGTTTAAAATAATTCATTAAAATTATTAATAATTAATAAATCTTTAGCTATTATGAAAATTAAAAAGAATAAATCAATATAGAGGTAAATTTAATTTTATGATAAAAGGCAATAAAATCATGTGTAAAAAAAAAAATATTGATAACGCACCGGTAGAGGTTACAGAGTCAAAGAGAGGAGCGGCGATACTACCTATTCTGAGGTAGAATGCATTTTCTGACTGAAATAGATGAAAGGCTGTGTTCCTATGAGCACTTTTTACGGCAATTTATCGGTTGCGTTCGTCAAGGTCGTTTGATAAAGGATCATCTGACGATAAATAATAATGCGACGATATTAACAATGCCGATTTCAGCAGGAAAAATAAAAAGTGTTAATTTTGCTTTGTTGTAATTTTTGTTCTTTTCTATACACGCAACATTCTTTTTTTCTTCGAATTTTTCAAATTTCCAAATTATCCAAAATTATCGTTTGCTCAATTTTGTTACATTTGTTTTTATTTTTGACAATTCACATCTTTATTAAGAAGACATAATTATAAAAAAAAAAAAATTAGATTTATAAATTTTGGAAGTTAAAGATTATTAAGAAAAATTAAATGTTTGATTTTTGAAAGAAAAAAAACTATTAATTGGATGCTTTAAAATGTTGCTTATGAAGAACAACAAATACGCAGGTATTTATTGTATTTTTGCTTAAATACTTTATTTTTATTTCTTATATTATTTCCTAATGTAAAAAGTCCTTTTAAAAAATTGCTTAAGAAATGTAGGAATGTAATTTTTATTTAGCATAAAATAATGCAATTAAGCAGTTTTTTCCATACTTTTCTGTAATTAATTTTTTCACTTTTCTATATCCTTCAATTATTTATTTAGAATTTGAAAAATTAAAATTATCCTTAGAATGTACAAAATATAATTTTCTTATTAATTTTTTAAAATGTATATTAAACATTCGTTAAAAATGAATATACTTCAAATTCACTTTGAATAAAAGTAAGCTAAAATTTAAGCGAATAAATTTTTATTGATACTTTTGTATCTTTCAAACAAAAAAGATTTATTATCAAATCAAATCAAACATACTATTTCATTAGGAAATAAATAAACAAGTAAATGAATTAAAATAAAATTAAATAAATAAATATTTTTCATTCATTCCTTTCAAATTGAAGATAATTATTTTAAATTTCTTTTACTTCTTTATTGCAATGGATGTGTATTTTATAGATTCACTCATTGCATTTCTTCATAATATGTATATATATATATAAGTGCGCAACTACGTTATCGGGTTTCGCACGTAGGTGGAACTAACGGCATGTATTATGGACATACATGTCAGAAGTTCTGTTTTTTTTATAGTATAGACATCTGTAAACAATAATCAGTCCAAATACCAATGCATATAGCAAAGCAAAAAAAATAATATTAATAACTACGAAGATGTCGAGTTTTGTGCTAATTTTGTAACATTTACGGGAATCTCTGCTTTTCTGCTTTAACTTTAAAAAAATACAGAAGAGGCACGTTGTTTGTGAACATGTACCATCAAAAACTACCTTTGAAGATTAGTTTAAACGTTTTGGAAACACTGACAATTTCAACAATGTTGCGCTCGGATGATGAGCTACAAAAACATGGCGAAAGTGCCAATAGGCATCGCTATTCGACAACAACTAATAAATTTGAACCCCGTATTGCTCGAAAACGACCAGAATGGGACATGAACGTGTGATGTTACAGCACGACAACGTTCTGTGCTATCGCATTTCAATTGTCCAGGTCACCATGAAAACACTGAAATAGGATCGCTGCAGCACCCAGCAGTCTGATTATCACCTATTTCGGTCGATGGCCCATGGCTTAGCTGGGTTATACTTGACAATTATGAAGAAGTGCAAAATTGGGTGGATGAATGGTTTCTGTTCAAAGACGCATCGTTTTATGGTCGCTGTATTCATGTATTATCAGAGAGATGGCAAAAATGCGTAGCTCGTGAGGGGCGATATTTTGAATAAACAATTTTTGATAAAAAACCCGAAACTTACTTGCGCACCTAATATATATTCTATATATACGTATTGTTTTTCCTTTTTTTTCAATTCCTTCTATTAGCTCACACTCTCCCTATATATATCTTGTTCAAATTTTCAATAGTTAATAAAACACTTTTCTATTCATCCACTCAAGTTCAAATACATTTTTAAACTTGTAGTGGATGACACTGATGTTAATAGAATTTTTCAAATATTAATTCAGTAATTAAATTTAATTAATTCATTTTAGTTTTTTTTAGCTTTAAGTTTACATATCTACCAATAGATGGCGCCAGATAAACTTAAAAATGAATGAAAATTATTTATAAAGGACTTTCTGCAATAGAAGTGAAAAAAAAAGTAGGAATTGACTTAAAAAATTTTTTTTTTTTTATTATTACTTGTTTTTTTTTTTTTTTCTTTTTTTTTTTTCTTCTTCAACTGGAACTATTTCAAAACAACCTTCCTGTTATCTGCTTCCTGTATTCTTTTAAATGTTGCGTATTTTCTCTTCTATTTTTATTTATTTTTAAAGGAAACTACTACTTTTTTTTTTAAAGGAAACTACTACATTTGATTTTACTCCTCTGCAGAAACAGTCATAGGAAGTAGCAGCTGCATGCATTATCAGTTTATGTTTTAAAGTTGTTTTTCTGTTCGGTTTCTAATCATTGATGATTAATTCAAGATTTATTACTCAAAGGAGAGAAGTTGTATATTTTTTTAAAAGGAAAATGAAATCTATAGGCGATTATTACGAGTTTAAATAAAGAAAAAAGTTTTTTAAAAAATAAAGAAGCAATGAAATGAAACCGATAAATTTACAAGTTAGGTGGGCTATAAAATTATTTTAATTTGATGATTAATCTATTTTAAGTATTCTATTTTCTGTGTTATGTATGATTAGTTATTGTTACTACGTACGTAAAGTATAAGTGTTCTCGACGTATATTTTTTAAAAATGTACCAATCGATGTTTTTTTGTTGGTATTTTCAGCCATGGAAATTTTTCTCATTACAAACAAAATGGGAGGTAGTAGCAGTACATAATACCTCTTTTACTTGTACTTTCAGTTCATGTTTCTACAGTTGTTTTCTGTTCGTTTCTAATTATGGATTCAAAAGAGATAAATTGTACAATTTTTAAATATAGAAATAATTAAACCGATTATTTACAAAAATTAAAAAGTGTTTTTAAAATACGAAAATTGCTTTGGGATTAAAATATAGAAATTTATTTATTTCAATCCCTATTTTATTTATACAATGATATTTTTTGGTAAATAAAATTATTTATTTTTTTTTTTGATTATTGAAGAACTATTTTAACAATTTTTTATGATGCTGAAGAGACCAAAAACGTTAGAGATTATAGAAACTGAATTAAGAGATTATAGAGAACAATGTCATTCGATATCTCCTAATTAAAATATGTGCGTCATATTTCATAAAGCAAAGATGTGTGACATCAATGACATAAAAATGATTGGATCTCTAAAAAAAGCTAAAAACCAGCTGAAAATGTAATACTGTTTCAGAAATAAGTGTCATTATATGACCTTTAATGTTGATTCATCATCTTACCAATTCGTCAGTGAAAGGTGATAGATCTCTCAGAAAAAAGAGGTGATATATGATACTCTGACATTTGATTCAACACAAAGATTGTACAGTAACATTGCAAAATGCATTTATTATTTTTCAGTTGTCAGAAACCTTTGTCTACATCTGTAAAGTGTATTTATTTATTTTTTGATAACACTATTATCTTAAACAGTATTATAATCTGATAAGGATAAAAAACACGAGAAATATTTTATCAAGAGTATAATATAAAAGGGTTAAAAAAATAATATATGTATCACAAGCTTTTTTTATTCTTTTGCAAATCAGACAAGATAAATGATTTATTTACACCTCTTTTTACATTATTTTTGCAATCATGTTTTTTTAAATGATTCTTGTGAATATAAAATCGTTTCTGAATACACTGCTTTTAAAAGTTTTGCTTTGAAATTAAACTTTCAGGGATATCCTTTGTTTAGAAGATTAAAATCTATTTTATGTTAATTCGAGTTCGAAAATGTTCAAAACTTTTTGTAGTTTTAAATAAAAAATTACTGTTTTAGCAGAATCAGTGAAATTTTCTATTCAATTAGCATGTTGGTTCATTTGTCTATATGAAATCCACACTGTGCAACCCAAATTTGGGAAGAACACCCTGTATTAAGAATGGTATTTCGAGGGTTCAAATCCCTCCTTTTCTTCTCTAGTGCAAACATAGCAGAACTTTCCAACCTACCATTTTATAGTGCCAACCCTGGCATAGACATGAAAGCTTTCAGTTCAGCTTTTCTTTATTTATCAGGTTTCCAATAAGTCCCCATTGTTTGAAGCCCGATCCGCTCTAGGGCATTTTTTTTTTTTAATATGCAAATTTTACATAATAACAATGCATTTAATTCATTTTCTATTAATATGTCCGTACCATAAATGCATTTCATAAACATCTACATATCTATATATTGAATCGGCTACATTGTTTTTCATAAACATTGTAAAAATATGAAAGAAATTAAAATGTTTTTTTATTCTATTAAATTGCATTTTCTTAGAAACGATATATTTTCAAAATTTGCTAAGAAAAGTCAAAATAAGCATTTCAAAATTTAAAACATTTTTAAAGTTAGATTAAATTAATATGACGTCTTCTGAAAGATAATGAGACCACATATCTAATTTTCTTTTTCAAATTATTAACCAATTTTTTTTTTTAAATAATATCTTTTCAAGATTTGCTGAGAAAAGTCCCAATAGGCATTTCATAGTTTAAAACATTCTTTAAAATAAGATTAAATTAATATGACTTGTTCTAAAAGATAATGAGGCCACATATCTAATTTTCGTTGAAGGCAAAAAAAAAAAAAAAAAAATTAAAATAATTTGCTTACAAGTTTTATTTTGTTACAATATGACTGCAATCATTCAATTTACATTATCCTAACAAAATAAAAAAAATTATTTCCATTTATTTTTTAGCAAAGGACTTTTTAAAATTTTTAAGTAGCTTTTCATAATCATTGTGATGAACTTTAATTGAATGCATTTACAAATAAAATTTCAGAAAATAATGTGCAATTAAACAAGTAATATAATTTTTTTTTTTTTAAAGTCAATTCCTTCTTTTTTTTTCCATCTATTGCAAAAAGTCCTTTATAAATAATTTTCATTCATTTTTTTTTTTAAGTTTATCTGGCCCCATCTATTGGTAGATATATGTAACTTAAATCTTAAAAAAAATAAAATTAATTAATTAAATTTAATTACTGAATTAATATTTGAAAAAACTGTATTAACACCAAGCGTCATCCACTACAAGTTTAAAAAAATGTATTTTAACTTGAGTGGATGAATAAAATACTTTTATGAACTATTGAAAATTTGAACAAGATATATATAGGAGAGTGTGAGCTAATAGAAGAAAAATTGTTAAATGTTAATAAATGTTTTTAACAAACGATTTATTTAAAAATTGATTCAGTTTTGAATACAGTTAACTCATATTGCAATTTATTTAAAATTTATTTTTTAAGCGATGTGGTTTTGACAGAAAAAAAGTATATATAACAGGATATGCATATGTTTGGCAAATTTTAAAAGATTTTTAAAATATGAATTACAAAATTAAAAAAAGTTATTATGGAACTTAAAAATATGTTATTAAAAATTACAGTTCAATTGATGTTTATGTTATAGTTTTTTATTATTATTTGTTATTTGTTTATGTTATAGTTTATTGTTATTTGTTTTATAACAATTGATGTTTATGTTATAGTTATAATAAGTTGGAAGAATTCTTTCCTGAAGTAAGTAAAAAAATGTGCTTTTTTGTGATAATTATTTAAATGATCTAATCTATTCAAAACTGATAAATTTATGATAACAATCATGATAACTATCATTTTATATAAATGCCCTTCTAGCTTGTATATCTTTTATCAGATTTGTTAACAAAGGAATAATAATAATAATAGATAGTGAAAGTGCTAAAAAAATTCTAAATATTTTTTATTGAATTGTCAATGCCATTTAAATTTTTTTAAGTTTTCATAATTAGAACATCCTACCTCATTGTTGAGTCATATATTGATAATATGACTTTTTTGCGATAGATGAATAAAAATATTTTTAGTAAAGTTTTGAATTAATTGCTTTTTTTTTTTTTGATAATGAAAATTTTTTTTAAAGAAATTTATTTGGTTTTATAACTAAATAAATTTCATAAAAAATTTTCATTATCATAATTGTTATTTTTATAACTAAAACTGGTTATTTTTTTAATTTTATAGCTTAAAGTAACCTAATGTTTAAAATCGTTTTATTCAATTCCTTCTATTAGCTCCCCCTCTATGTATATATTCTATTCAAATTTTCAATCGTTAATAAAATACTTTTTATTCATCTACTCAAGTTCAAATACATTTTTTTTTTTTTTTTTGAAATTGTAGTGGATGACACTGGATGTTAATACTGTTTTTTCAAATATTAATTCAGTAATTAAATTTAATTAATTAATTATAATTTTTTTTTTTTTTCATTTAATTGCATTTCATTTATCTACCAATAGATGACGCCAGATAAACTTCAAAAAAAAATGAATGAAAATTATTTGTAAAGGACTTTCTGCAATATAGTGAAAAAGAGTAGGAATTGATTTAAATTTTTTTTTATATTATTTGTTTTTTAGCAATTGGCCAAATCGTGAAATAGGAGTCGTTGGGATTTGGCTACTCGGAGCCAAGCCAGACTTCTACCTACTGTTGCAACATCGCAACAAAAACTACCCCTTTCCCTGCATCCATGAGTAGATTACTCATGGGGTGTCCATCACGCACTGCAGGACACTGAGGTTTAGACACAACAGCAGTAAGCTAGAGATTTGTTTGTCTGTGTACTTTAAAAACTTAAAAAACGAATGTTACTTTAAATTTATTATTATTTTTTATGCATATCTCAAAATGAAAATTTACAATTTTTGTTTTTGATTTAATCATTATTTATTTTTAATTAAACAAAAACCTCATTTTTATTGACACTAGATTTTTAAATATTCAGATGACGTCAGTCATTAAAAGCTGACTGGTGACATCTGGTGGCAGAATTAGTGTAAAGAAACAAACAAATATTATTATATTCTTAAAAATCGTGAAAGCTGAGAAAATTTATTGAATAAATCTAAATGTTTTATTTATTCAATTTATGCTATTTAAGATGAATTATTTACAATAGTAAACCTTTAATTCTGCTTCGATATTATATACTTGTCTATAACTATAACTATGATAATACAAAATCTATAACTATTACTCGCGACATTGTCTTGAAAGGTACATTTGAAAATCACTAAAAATAACTTATTAAATATGACCATACAATTGACCATTTTCACAGCAGTTTTACGAATATCCATTTTATTCCAATTAATAATTGCATTGCCAACTTTTCAAGTATTAATTACATAGACAATGCTGTTAACATTCCAAAAATGTTTAATGTAAAACTAATTATCAAGAACAATATTCAACAATACTAATAAAATTTACTAAAAAAATATTTTAGTCTCTGTACCAAAGCACTGCAGGTCATATATAAATTGAATTGAAAAGCTTAAGAGTATAGTAAAGTAGTATATTTTCTTTTAAATAAGTTTAATTAAAAAATAGTGAAATAACTAATAATAAATTTTACATCATTTTTCTGGTATTTATAAAGAATTCTTATATTAAGCGATTCAACTTGTTTTAATTATTCTAATGTTTTAACAGATGTGTTATACATTAACGCATTTTGTTGGTAAATCACTACTGCTGTGAGTAACACAAAATTAAAAATACTTTACAAAGGGTATCAAAAACAGGTTAGATAAAAATATTATATTTGTTAAAATATTTTCATTATGAAATAAAAAATAAATGATCTTTCTAAAAAAAGGAATTATGCCTCATAAAATTTTTTTTTTCTTTCAAATGCAGCTCGCAAACACTTAGACAGCTTGGTCTTGGATGCCTTAAGGCAAGCGCTGCATAGACGTACTCACGTTGCATAACCCAGGGGGAGCGTGTAACTTGAAGATAAGCCACGGATGCGGAGTAACAATGCCCCCGCAACGCTCTACGGTCATATTCGACGGGACCTACTTTTTAAAGTGGATTCGAACCACTACAAACAACCATGGCACCGCCGGGACTCGAACCCGAAAACCTGTGGTACCGAGCGCCAGAGCGCTAGCCCCTCGGCCATTCAGGCCCTTGCCTCATAAAATAAATATTATAAAAAAAAAATTATGTATTAACGCAATTTAAGTGCATATGCAAACTATCAATAACGTTTGGTCACCTACCTAATTAAATTATAGAAATTATGCAAATGAAAATTATTTACATCTATAGGTATCAATTAAACTAAAGGGGACTAGATTAGATACAGATACAAAAAGTATTTTTAATTACGAATATATATCTCCTATTAATAAAATATTAATTTAAAAACTATTTACATTAATAAGATTTATTTATTCGAAATTTACCACACTATTTACTTCATTTGTTTGTTTTTGAACTACGAGGACTAATTAAAAAAAAAAAAGATTTTATTTTTAGAGACGCAAACGATATTTACCTTTGCATTTGATTTGAATAAATTACAATACAATAAAGAGGTCTTTTTTTCCCCTCCCTATGGAAAAGGGAGTCTTCAACGGAGTAAACTATCGACCTTGAAATTTTGTGTTTACAAGCAAAAATCTACTATAGATGACTATGAAATGTTAAAAAAATATCGGAAATGTTTTGTTGTGATCAGTGGCATCTTAGTCACATGCTTATTGCAAAATATGAAATGCGCCTTTAAGATTTTGTGCAATCGAAGACAAAGTGCAATCACTGCATATTACTCAGCGTACATATCTTATTTTTCAGACGACAAAGAAAGAAAAAGACGTGCATACGTTTTATTTCATTCGAAATTAGTTACTGGATTTATTTACAATATTTTTCTCAATCAGACTAAACTGATATGATTACTACATTTTATTTTGCCTGAGATTTTATATAAAAAAATTCGTTCCCCATCTTTTTTTTTTTTTTAAATTATCGTTTGCATTTCTAAAAAAAAAATAATCTGAGATGATTACTATTTATTTTGACTGAGTTTTTATATAAAAAAATCGTTCCCCTCTTTTTTTTTAATTTATCGTTTGCGTTTCATCAAAAAAAAAAAAGTCTGAGATGATTACTACATTTTATTTTGGCTGAGTTTTTATATATAAAAAAAAAATCATTCCCTATCTTTTTTTTTTAAATATAAAATGCGTTTCGAATTGGTTTATTGAAAAATTTAACTCATTAATTTCATTTATTTTTATACATTTAATTTCTAAATGTTATAAAGAATTGTATAATTTCATGTACAGCCGCATTTACAGCAACGCTTGGCAAAAGATAGGCACGCTTAGTTTTACAATTTTTTTTTCTAATGCATGCAGCTGGAAAATACTTAGACAGTTAATCTTTTATGGCATAAGCAAAGGCTACATCGACGTTACTCACTTAGCACTACACGGGAGGCGCGTGTAGCTTGAAGACAAGCTAAGGACAATACCCCGCAACGCTCTACGGATATATTAAACCGGTACCTGCGGCTTAAAGTGGATTCGAACCACTAGAAACATACATGGCACCGACGGGACTCGAACCCGAAACCTGTGCTACTGAGCGCTAGTCACTCTACCCTCAGTCCTTTTTTTTTTACAGTATATTTACAATTATGACAAATTAGCTTAATTAAAAAAATTAAATACAAATAAATTATAATAAATTTCTACAGCAATTACAATATAATAATATTTTTACCTCCACCTGGAGATTCAATCGCAGTCTATTGTAGATTCACAAGGTGACGCGTGTTTTTCAATGAAGTCGTAGCTCACAAATGTGTGAAGAAGAGACAGTAGAAATGTCTTTTAAAGAATAGGACATAAAAGACAGACAAGATATCGGATGGAAATCTTTATTGTTATCTTTCATTCAGAACCACGCGTCGGTGAACAATGACGGCATTATTTCGAATCACAAGGTTTTCGAATCGAGTAGAGAAATGAAATTTTAATTGATTAGTTTTACTAACAGCAGTGAATGATTATGGATTTCCCTATTTAATCTGGTATTTCATTTCTTTACGAATATGCAAACCAAATTAATAACTACTGATTCATACCAATGCCTTGAAATGTGAAAATTCATTAGAAATATTATTTTTCTTAATATGCAATGTACAAAAAGTTTAAAAACGCAGATTATCCTAATGACTAATGGCTATTTCAACTGCATGTTTTTTTTTTTTTTTTTTTTTTTTTAAATTTAGACTGAAGTTTGACAATTTCTTTGAAAGCTAATTCAAGATGTTTTAGTTGCTTTTTTTTTTTTAAAAATTTTATTAACTTTATTACTCATAAAATATGTGGATATTTATTTGGGAGAGCGGGGTTTTTCGTGCTCTTGACAACTTTTAATTTTAGAGATTTTCACTGAAATCTCTAATTTTTTTTAATTTCTTTCACGAGCTTTCTATATGTAATATTAACTTACAAAATAGCTGAGTAATTATTAAACAATTTAGTAAGAAAATTAGTGTAGTGGAAAAATTAATGTAAAATTGTTCAAAAAAGAACTTTTGGTTAGAGCAAAGACATTTAAAGTAAAATATATATATATATATATGATTCGGAATCTGCCATCAAGCAAAAGGCTTTTATAAATAATTGAAAAACTTTAAAATATATTAAAATTTATTTATAAAATTATTAATTATAACTTTAAAAAGTTATTATATAATTTTAATTAAAATTTTTAAAACAATCTTTTATCCGACTAACAATTTTTAAAAACAATCTTTTATCAATTTTTTTAAAGTTGCATTAAAATTATGACTTTATAAAAAAATTCCAAATATCGCGTTAAAAAACTTCTTAAATGTTTCTAAAAATTTATTACCCAAAATTTAAACTAGGTTAGTTTCAGTAAAAATAAAAAAATTACCATATTATGATCAATTTGATAAAATGGTTTGACAAAAATGTTTTTTATATGTATGCCAAGGGAATGGCTTCGTGTCTTTGACCAGGATGTTTAAAGTATAGAAAATGTTTGCTAAGTTATTTTCACAATATATAAGCAATAGAGCTATCGTAGAAACCTTTTACCCCTAAATTTACTAGTATTATGTAAATTTTTCAAAAATCACAGTCTGGTCTTTCAACAAAAATGAAAAACTACTATACCAACTTTCATAAGATTTCATGTAAAAGCTTTTGAAATATTAAAATTAAATTTTTGCGAAGAAGAAATTTCTAACAAAATACATTTAAAATCATGACATCTGATTATTTTAAGAATTATAAATTGCTTTTATTATTATAATTATTATTAAATATTCCTTTATTATCATAAAAATTATTTCTATTTAGTATCAAAGCAAAGTATTTTGACAATATAATAAAGATAGTTTGTTAATATAAATTAAATATTTTGACAATATCATTAAAAAAGCTATGTTTTGATTAAAATTTCAATTTTTAACATCTGTCTGAAATTTTAATAATTGTAATATTTCCTTTTTATTTATTTATTGTAAATTGTAAGACCACAACTATTGGTGTAATTTTATTTTCATTTACTCCTTTTCTGTTATTGTATTAACTAAACAAAAGTTCAAATTAGATATTTTAAATAAAAATTTGTGGAACAAAAGAAAAGAATTTCTATAACAATTGTGAAAAAATATATTTTCAACGGAATGCAACAATTCCATGAAAAACATCATCAAAATCATTTTCATTGAAATATTTTAGTTTAAAGGAAATTTATTGTTTAAATATATTAAATAATTTCTATAATATTTTATTACAAGGAAAAAAATTTGGATACAAATTTTTTTTTAAATTAATTAAAGTTTAGCATTGAAAGTTATATTTAAAAGAAATAGATAATACTTAAAAGTAATTATTTAAAAAAAAAGTTAATGTATTTTATATCTGTAAAGTGTTTGTGAATTTTTTCAATTCAAAATTTGTATAATATCCTTTCCATCATTAAAGGGCTTAGTACTTTCTATAATCAAAAAAAAAATGATTTTTAAATTTTTACATGTGACATTTTTTTTATGTTAATCATGCATCTACTTTGTTTATTCTTGTAAAAAAAAAATAAACATTTTAAAAATCAACTACATATTTAAAATTTAGTGCCTAAGGCTATTAAGAGATGGCAGCACTATTCAATCTGATATGATTTATTACTCTAATAAAATTTGATGATAAAAAATGAAATTTTTCAATCCGAAATGATAAAAACATATAAGCTGGATCACACGACAGATTCACATTATATAGAGTTGCCTACATGTCAATTTTTCTCTTATACACTTGTTTAAATAATAAAAAATAAGATTAAATCAGAATAAGAGAATTTCACAGATTTATTTCTTTTCAAGTTCGAATGGTCGCAGTATATCATAACAATAATACTCCATTTCATTCCTGTTAAACTAAATTGAGAATAATAAGAATTGACGTAAAATTTATTTAATATTTTATTATGTATAATTTATTTAATATTTATTATGTATAATATATATATATATATATTATGTCTAATCGTCTAACCTGCAGTGTGGGAATGGACACCCCGTGAGTAGTTTACTCATGGATGGAGGGAAAGAGGCAGCTTCTGTTGAGATGGAGCACCCATTGATGGAAGTCTGACTTGGCTCCAAGTCGCTGAAGAAGGAGGGAGGCAAGGGGGGATACTACCCCCATTTGTGTCTCGTAGCGGAGAAAACCCGGAAAACTAACACCAGGTTGTCTGATTAATGGGGCAAGATGCTAAACTTCTCAACACCATCGAGGCTCTTCATTCTTTGAAACAGTGTCTACAACAAAGCCGACAGCGAACTGAACCTCAACCCTCATGCTCACCAGCGGTTCCCATTGCTAGCTAGCGATCGCGCATGTATAATATATACATAATATATTTATAGTATGCATTAACGCAGTGAAAAATTTGGTAAAAATGTATAAAAATAATGCAAATATTTAAATATACATATGTAGTAAAAATATATCAGGCAAATACTCATACTGTCTAATGATATTCATAAATATGAAATTATATTTCAAATACGAGAACTTACATATAATAAAATATACATGTATACATTTTTGTTTTAGGAAATAGCAGGATTATAAACAAGAAGGGCAACTACATTTGCTGACCGTAATGCGAAATCAAAGTAAAGACAGTCAGATTATATATTATTCAACAATATTCTTGTGACCAGTATTTATTTACTTCCTCCTAGATACATAAAATTTTTTATTTCCTTCTTAAATAAAATGATACATGATTTAAATAAAAAGGACATACTTTTAAAAACTAGTTTTAAAAGTATCTGTCATATCTAAATAGAATGGTTGATATTACGATTAAATTTATAAAAACTTTCATACATATATAGCATAAAATCTTAAGAGATATCTAGAATATTTATGTCTGCTTTTAAAGTTTCATTTTATATGTAGAACTCTTTATGTATGCATTTTTTTATGTATGTATTTTCTCATAAAAAATATGAGATTTTTACCGATGATAAATTTTTTTCATATTGATTGGTTTTATTGTCATTGAAAAATGACATTTTTAATCTTCGAATGTGTTTCGAAGGCAATGTAACTTAAATTATTTGCGATTAATGTTGGATTAATTAATAAAATAAAAAAATTAATACGTTTTTAAGAAGCGAAATTTAGCTAATGCTATTGCCAATTTCATTATTTAGAAACATGAAAGAAACTTAATAATTGATTGAAAGTTTGACTTTTATAAAAATTTAGCTAATGAGTTTGAACGGCCTAGTTCCGAAGCTACTACTACTGCACTAATGCCAAAAGCTGAAATACCTCTTTATTGTTTTGGGAATGATGAAAGCGGTTCGAAACAGGTGAAGTTGAACCTCCCAAATGGACCTGAGATGGTCATACTGTTCCTCCTCTTCTTCGATCTCAGTCGAAGTACATTCCGGCCTACAGACCGGATGCCCTTTATCGGAATTGACACTGAAGCATTCGGTTTTGCATCTGTCGTCGAGTATTGAACCAAGCATTCTGGCTTGGCAAATGTACACTAGACCACTATATAGTCTGAATTAAAAATATCTTGTCCCTAGATCTCAGAATTGAACAGAAATAGGATCTATCGTTTCACATAGTGTATATCTCGGATGAGAAATCGGCCAGAATACTTCCGATTCTTCAGTCGTATCTTTTATAGCGACTCCTGATTCCTGGCTCTTTACTGTAACTTGTCTCTGTTAGTTAGAGTTAGAAAAAATGTTTTTAATAAAATCACTGATTTTTATTGAACTCATATCTATAAATGCAATGAGCATAGTGCAACATAAGAAAAAACATTTAAATACAAATTTAAAATTCGTGCAGTATTGGCATTACCTAAAAGATACCCTTGATCTCTAAATTTGCTTTACTGAAACTATTTACCCTGTAAAAATAACAGCATTAAATTAACAAGTACTGCAGTATTATAGAATAGCACCCAAGACAAGCAAATGAAATTATTGAATTTTAATCACAAAGTTGGAATGGCTGATAAATTTTTTGTTAAATTCCTGTCCTCCTTCCACAGATGACCATTTTTTTTTTTTTTTTAATGCCAAATTTTGGCAAAAATTTGGGCCAAGTGCCTTTCAAAAAAAAATAACCCTTCATTATAAATTTCAATGATTATCATGTTTTATTAAAGCCTCGACACGTGGCTCAGTGGCAACGCGCTCTGCTGGTGAGCTTTAGAGCTGAGGTTCAAACCTCCGGCGGCATTGTTGTAGACACTGTTTCTAGAAACGAGGAGACACGATGGCGTTTGGGATGTTTGACATCTTGTCATACTGCCTGATGGAGTTATCCCTAAAAGTCCTCTACGGAAGGCATTGTCTCCCTTCTACAGCGATTTCGGGAGCCGAAGTCAGACTTCTACTTAAGGTTGCTGCATCACAACAGAAGCTGTCCCTCCATCCTTGAGTAGACTACTCATGGAGTGCCCGTCCCGCGCTCCAGGACACTGAATATGATTCTCAATATCATGCTTTATTTATTTCCCGTTGACGATCGCCAAACTCAAGTAAATTTGGTGCTTGGCGACTGGCGCCTCCAATTGGAGAGCCCCTTTGGAATTTTAATAAAAATTTATAATAAAGTTGAGAATTGGATGTTAATGCCGACTCCTGACTTCGTCTCCCAATTCCTTCAAAGTTGCTCGACTCCGACTTTGATTCTGATCCCCCACCTCTGGTTTATATATATATATATATATATATATACCACAAATATTTGTGTTTTTGTCTATGTATTTTACATATGGTCTATAATAAGTATTAAACAAAAATTTTGCTACGTTTATTTTAAAAAAAGTTATTCATTACTAAATATATTAGCCTCTGGATTAGTTTAAATTTTTAAATTTGAAAAAGATGAGTCAGTCACTGATGTTAACTACTACGATAACTCATCTACTTCAACGATGAGTCATACAATGAATAATCATTTTTCCCTCGTTTGTCATCCAACCACAAACGTGTAGATAATTGTCTGGGACGGATTCAAACAGACGATGTAATTGGGCAGAAAATGAGATTCCAGAGAGATTTTAATTGAAAAAATAACATTTTAATTTTTAATATTAAATATTTAAATTACATAATACCGAAAAATTAGATGAAAAATCCACTATAACTAATAAAAATCAAAATCACTTTCTTTAAAAATTCTATTTTACACCGTCTATATCTCACTAGCACCCTAACAGGTCATCGATTCGACCGTTTCCACCATAAAAACCAGATGTTTACCATTCCAAGTAGATAACCTTCACCCCCATGGGACTGTTTACGCCATTTTCTATTCTGAAGAAAATAGACTAAATATAAATTTATAAGTAAAAGATTCAATGTAATTCTTTCTTTTACGTCAATATCAAAGCAATTAACTTAATTTTACATCATCATTCAATTAAAAATTTTGTAGAGGTATTCTACTGAAATTTCACACATCATTCTGTGATGAGTCATAACGCAACAATCAATGAAATCTAAATTTTTCAGCAGAGTCATTACTATTTATTACTTTTATTTAATATTTTTAACGAACTCTTGTGATAAACACAATGGTGAAAACACATGTATATCGATAGGAATTTTATTTATTTTATAGCAATTAATATTACAAGTTTGAAACTCAAAATAAGAAGGTCTTTATACAAACTATTCCATCTCACCAATCGTATCTCATTCTCGGAAAACCTATTTTCCTATTCCATTTTCAAATACTGAAAGAATTGAAACCTATTGAACACCTATTACAGTACTTATTGAGTTAAATGTCCAATTGGTCTGTCGTTGTAGACCTATGGGATATCTAAGAACCAGATTTACAAAGTTCCGGGGGAGGGGATAGAAGAGGATACACTTAGATGACTCGGAATCACCCAGGAACAAAGGTATATTTTTCCTGACGCGATAGCATGCATGCAAAGCATTTAGAGAAATGACATTATGTAAGTGTTTATGTGTTTTTAATTTAATGTTCATCAATAGAAGTTATAAAATGCGGATACACGGTATTTTCACGCAGAATTCTTTACATCAGTGGTTCTCAAAACAAGAGAACTGCCAACTCGGAAGCAGTGAATAACGACGCATAATGAATTATCCTCATCGTCATCAATAGTACGACAGCCCTGAGTGGGCCAAAGCCTTCCTTTGAAGAGATGACCATGCATTCCTCGGGTGACAATGGCTCTCAATTCTTAACCGTTAATACAGCAAAATCTCTTTCAGCTGCGTCTGTCGATCGCAACTTGGGTCCTTCTCTTCCTCTTCCCTGTGGCTTTGTAAAACGAGCCTTTTACAGGGTTTAAATCATTAAAATCAGGACAAATAAGTTGGGTACCATTGTTCTAGATCAGGGATGGGCAAACTTTTCGGTCGCGGACCAAAAAATCGAAAAAAAAAAAAAAAAGGTTGGTGGGCCAAAAATCGGAAAAAAAAAAAAAAAAAACAGTTTGGCGCGCCAAAATAAATTTTTCTGAAATTTTAAAAACAACATACAAGTATTACAATTTAAATATGTAAATAAGATGAATGAAATGGCGATTTCATTTCTAAAATTCCTATATTGAGGTTCGAAGTGAGATGTACTGATTCTAACGATCGAGGCTAAATGCTCATCTGTCAGTCGACTTCCGAAATAATTCTTTCTAAGGTTCATAGTTGAAAACACTTGTTCATATATATAAGATGAAGTAAACATACCACTGATTTTTTTGGGCGTGAGATATTAAATTTGGGAAACTTACTTTCGATAATGATTTATAAAACTCTCACTTGTTGGCGCCAATCTACAGCTGTAACTAACAAAGAACTTTCGCTTTTAACACTTTACCGATCGAAAGCTGTCTGTGCTTGCTATTCAGTCGCTATTCAGCTTGCTATTTATGTTTTGTGGAACAAAAAGAGAAAGTAAAAAGATTATCAGTCCTTTAAAATAAACGAGAAGAAAAAAATAATAATTAATCAAAGTAGAAAAGGAGATGGATATATAATATATAAATATTTATTTCTTTTAATTTGCCTCTGACTGGCAAATTAAAATTCTATTCCGCGGGCCGGATAGAACCTTCCGGTGGGCCGGAGTTGACCCGCCGGCCGTAGTTTTGCCTATCCCTGTTCTCGACACTACAGCGGGACAACCTATAGCTAGTAAGTTAGATTGCTTTATATTAGGCATGGTACAAATTTTTCCATGTCCGGAATCCTTGTCGCTCTTTCGCTACTGGTTCTCTGGCAAGAAACCCTGGAGTAGGGATCCAAAGAGGCTAAAGTAGAGTACATGTCTCATCATGTATCGTTACGCGCACAAGCACCAGGGGCTCTTCCTTTGCATTCTGCAGCTCCTTCAACCAAACATCTCATCAATTCCGTATTCGTAAGATCAGCTTTTAATACTGCTGCATCAGCATATTAAATGAAAAGTCACTGAAAGTACCATCTGAACCATGCTTATGCAACGCCCTCTACAGTGACTGAAAAGCATTTTCGATACCATAGTGTTATGTGATTCGAGTCGTCTAAATATCTTATTCTTTGAAATTTTTTAAGCCTGCTGCTTAAGCATCTTGATTTCTACAGCCCTAACTACAGCCTTTAATAGCCTAACAATAGTAATTGGGTTGCTTGGTTTTCTACCCAGACAGGCCTGTAGGGAGCAGTTATCCTTTGTAGTCTGGTGAAGCGCTATCATGCGTAGGCAAGCCGGACTTGATGAACTGAGTTATGAGTTACTGCAGAAGCTAGCAAGTTTCAGGCGTGCTTTTATGTCCGAGCATCGGCTGACGTCAAGCCCTTTCACTTAGATGGGTTTCCCGCATAACTGTGAAGCAAACGTACCAGTCAGGGCAGAGTGTTGCAGTTGAGATGTGTAAAAATGTAGTAATAATACATTATTAAAAATTTTATACATTATGCAATAAAAATGTAGCTGATATGTTTGTCTTGTGCTTTTTTTTTTTTTTTTTGTAAATATCGTATTTATTTTCATTTGTGTCGTAAAATAAAATTTTTGTAATTAAATAGATTCTGTAATCAGTCTTATATCTGTCATAACAAACACCACGCAATGAAAATTCTCGCGTGAGGCATTACTTCTTAGAGAATCGTGTTGATCAAAGATGGGATTTTCTCTCCAAAAGTCGCCAACGTATTATAATAATCTTACGACAAATATTGATAATGTATAAGAAAAACAAATTACTACCGAATTACCTTGAGAATTATTTCCACTTTTTTATATGCCTATAATCAACGAATAATCTGCGATGATTTGCTTGCTTGCATTGACATGCTATGTGCTAATAAAGTTCTGTTTTTGAATGTGGGCTTGAAATCTCACACTTGCAAAAACAGTTTTTGCAAATTTCGATGTAGTATTTTTATGACGTTATTATATGTTAAAGTAAAAAATTAACATATAAAAGTTATATGTACTACTGTGTCCAAAAAGTAAGACCAATTTTCAATTTTAACGTTCCCAGGGCTTCTGGAATTTCATTGTGCTTTCTTTTAGGTTGCTGGCACTGTTCTTGACATCTGTGTGAATTTGACAACAAAATATTCATTGTGTTTGAGTTACGCTTGGCTTTTAGAGAGACATAAAGTGATTCCATCAATTTTGAAATGTCTGAATTAATTGAGCAAAGAACTTGCTTTAAATTTTGTTTGCGGAAACGTATAGAATGTTGCAGAAGGCATTCTATGAGCATTCTTACATAGGAAAGAAACGTTTAGATGTGATATAAACAGTTCAAAGAAGGCAGAGAACGCGTTGAAGACGAAGAGCCCTCCCTCAACCAACGAAGCTCACTTCGAAACAATTAAAGATTTGTATTTGCATGTACTATATAAATAATTGTAAAATACTATATAAATAATTCTAATAAACGGAGTTATACCTTTATTAAGAACTACCTCCATTTCTAACAGTGCTTTATATTTCGGTATGCTTTTGTATTTTAGTTATGTAAACAGTTCTTTGTATTCTATTGCTTTGTATTTTGAATTTGTTATCATGCCACCTCCTGTCTTATGAGAAATTTATTACATCATTGCCAAATTACAAAAATAAGATTATGCCATCTTAAATGTACAAATAAAAAGTTTACTTAATCTGATTTAAATACATTAAAAAAACAATTAGTCACATTAATTGCGTTCTGCATAATGTTTTCAACTTATTTTCCTTTTAATATAAATTGAGAAAGATAAACATAATTTATTAAAAGTATAATCGTAAAAAGCTTACAAGAAAAATAATTTTAATTACAGATATTCTTTTTTTTTAATAGAAAATTCATGAGATTTTTAAAGATGCTTAAGAATCTTTCTAATACATTAAATATTCCAAAAATTGTTAATCATTTTAACTTTAACTACAAAATTACTTTTTCGGAATTCCGCCCTGATAAACAATGAGGCATGCTTATTATCTATTGATAACAGATTGATAACAGTTTATCTCTTATCTAATGACATAATAAACTATTAATAAAAATGAGTAATATTTATCCTTTTTTTTTTTTTAAATATTTTTTTGGCGCAATACAGAAGTATGCAAACATATGAAAAAAAGAAGTTGCAAAAGCAGAAATTAATAATTAATGTTTAAATACGAAACATTTTGTTTAAATCTTAAAATTCAATGTAAAAAATGCTAGTCATTCGAAATTTATGATCAACTTTATGCAATCAGTAAGGTAATAGCACACTTTTTTTTATCTTTTATTGTTATAGCATTTTTATAAACTTTTTACTAAAACTTATTGTAAATCATATGCAAAAATGAGACATTTTTTAAATTTTATTCTGATGTTATTTCTATGCTTCTTGTGTATAAGATATTTGTTTTAAAATCAGTTGATTTTTAATTGATTATTGTTGATAAATTGTTTTGATTTGATTTTCAGTTTAATTTATGAAGAACAACTGCTTATTTATATGTTGTGGTTTTTCTGGTATGAAATTAGTGTAATTTAAAAATAAAGTTATTAAAAAATAAATAATATTAATTATTAATAAAGTAAAAGTAATTATTATTATTTTTATAAATTAAATATATTAAGAATTAATTATTATAAAAATTATTAAACTAATTAATATTTTAAATTAGTAATTAAGTATTTACAAATTATTATTTATTAATAATTATTTAAATTATTAATTTAGTTAATAATTAATTTATTATTATTAATTAATTTTTAAAAATTAATAGTTATTATTTTTAAATCATTTTGAATTTATATTTTATTATTAAAAAATTATTATTACATATCCGTTACTATTTTATAGAATGTTCTTTAAAATAATTATTGTATTAGATTTATTATATTTGTAAAATAATTTTTATTTCATTTTATAACAAAAATAACTATCGTTTTTTTTTAAAAAATAATTGCTATCGCTTCTTTATAAATTATTATTGTTCACTATACTTTTTCTTTATTATTAATTAAAAGATTCTAAAATTTTAATAGAATTAAATTTATTTTAATAGAATTTTAATATTTTAAAGTAATACAACGAAATAAAAGTAAAAATATGTAATTACATTATTTTGTATTGGTTTTCCTTTAATTATAAAACAGTATAATATTATATAGCAAAAAACACTTATCTAATTAATTCTTGTAAGGCAGACAAACCTCGAATTTTAACAATTAATTTTGTTTTTTTAAAGCAATAATAACTTTCTTTATTAGATTTATTCTATTTCGTAAAATAATTTTTATTTTGTTTATTTCATTTTTATAAAAAAATAATTGCTATCGGGTTTTTTTTTTTTATTATTAAAAATAATTACTATCGCTTTTTATAAAAAATAATTGTTATTGTTTTTTTCATAAAAAATAATTGCTATCGCTTTTTTTATTAAAATTAAATTTCCATTTTTTTTTTTCAAATTGCTATTATTCAAATAATATTTAATAGAAAAAAAATTGGAAAATTTTAATAGATTTAAATGCTTTTTAAAATCACGCGTAAAAATATAATTAAATTATTTCGTATTGATTTTCTTAGACAACAAATATAAAACGATATAGCAAAAACACTTATCTAATTTATTCTTATATAGCTAAATTGAACTAAATTGAATTGAATCTTTCCTGAATTGAACCTTGAATTTTAATACAACAACAACAAGTATTATAAGAACAGCGTAATATATAATACAACAAGTAATACCAAGAACACTTTTTATTGGTATAATAAAACCTCTTTCTGCAGACTCATTCTGAGATTATAGAGGAATAAACAAATCCATCTACACCTTTACACTAGCTTATGTCAGGTATATTTTCACAATTCTTTTTTTTTTTTTTTTTTTTGGGCGTTATCTAACCGTTATCTCTTTTTACAAATTTTTCGAAGTGCTATTTTTAATACCTTCTTGTTCTCATACCGTTTGATGCTCTTGGTCAAAAATAGAATAGTTGCTTTACCTGTTTTACTGGGTAAGTTCGTTTTAGTTTAAAGTAATTGAAATCATTATTCCGCGACTTATATAACTGTTTGTTTTTAAATGTGCTTTGTTTTGAAGACTTCGCGTGATAAACTTTTAGCAATGTGAGTACGCAAATATTTCTTTTCTTTCTTTTTTTTTTTTTTTTTTTTTTTTTTTTGGGGGGTTACAATGCAAGAATTTTACAATAGTTTTATGTACCTAATTGTATTTTATTCAGAAAAATTAAAATTTTAATATTCATTTTATGAATCTTGATGCTTATAAAAATTACAGTTCTGGAAAAAAAAAAGGAGCCGTTTTACATTAAAATGGTATGTCTGTTTTGATGTAAAATCAATTGAATACTACAAAAAAATTAATATATATATATGTATTGTATTTAATGAATTGATTTTGTTTATATGGAAAATATAGGTACTTGTATTTGTATACATGGAAAGAAGATATGTGTCTAACTAAACAATTTTTTTCTACATTGGACATATGTACATTAGCGTTAAAAAAATGGCACAGGCTATTGCATTTAATTATTTTAAGAAAATTTATGTTTCTGCAAATTTTTATCTGAAGCTTTTGCATGATAAAAAATAGTCATTGTCATTTATGTATGCAGAGAATTTTTTTCTATTTTATGAAAAAGAAAATATATATATGTGTGTTAAATAAATAAATAAATAAAAATGTAATACTAGGTGAATTAATAGATTAATAGGTACATAATTAATAAATAAATAAATTTTATATTACTAGGTAGAAAATTAATAAATAAATAAATAAAAAATATAATACTAGGTAGATAATAAATAGATAAATAATTAATAAACAAATAAATAATATGATACTAGGTGGATAATAAATAGACAAATAAGTAATAAATGAATACAAAATATAATACTAGGTAAATAATAAATATGCAAATAATTAATAAATAAATAAAAAAATATAATACTAGGTAGATAATTAATAGGTAAAAATAAATAAATAAATAAATAAATATAATGCTAGGTAGATAAATAACTGAAATATGATGTATGAAATAATTAATTTAATCTTTAAATGCAATATTTGTGGGACTTTTGTTTGTTATAAATAAAATGAATGCATTATTAATTCATGCATGTAGTTCAATAACTGTTCAAAAAATTATTAAAATGTGCCATATAATCTGATATAAATTATAAATAACACATATAATGTACTAAAATGCTGACTTAGTATATAATAAATATTATATTATACAACATTAAGATCATATAATAACTTAAACAATCTGCAAAAAAAGACAATTATTTCAGTTACAAAATTATCAGGATAAACAGCAATAGATTATTTTTTATCTTTACATAATTACTTTATTTACTTTTTGGGTGTTATCTGATTGTTCTTCCCTTATCCTCCTTTTTATTATCCATTTATCATCCCTAATGCTTTCTCACTCTGAGAAATCTTTCATTGATGATAATTTCAGGAGGAAAACGTAATGTGATGGTGAGTGAAACGTTACAAGCATTTTTAAATACATTTATCCTTTTTGTTGTTGTTTTTTTTTTCAATTGGAAGAGTTTTTATATTATTATTATTTTCTGAAATCATAGAATTATTATCTATCTTTTTTTTTTTACATGTTTTTTTAATCAGTTCAATTTGTTTCAAATTATAATAATTTATCGTTTTCATTTATTTCTAATGAAACAATTTCTGTAGAAAATAATTCATTTTTTATTATATAATTGGTTTTAATTTTATGTTTTTTTTTTTTTTCGAATATAAACAAACCGATAAAAATATTTTTTATTAATGAAAAACAGTTTATTGTATGTTTATGTAAAACTGATAAATCTTTAAATGTAATTCTATTATTCAAAATCCAGTTTTCTTTAATTTTTATTTTCAATACAAATAATTTTCACATTTGTTTCAAATTTTAATCATTTATTGTTTTCATTTATTTTCTAAAAAATAATTTTTTTTGTTGAAAATAATTCATTTTTATATTACATAAACTGGTTTTAATTTCCTTACATATATTTCATTTTTTTACTAATGTAATAACCAATATCCTTTAAAAAAATATTTTCTTATTACTGAAAAACAGTTTATCGTATGTTTCTGTAAATTATGATAAATCTTTAAATGTAATTCTATCATTCAGTGGCTAGCGCTCAGGCGCTCGGTACCACAGGTTTCGGGTTTGAGTCCCGGCGGTGCCATGAATGTTTGTGCTGGTTCGGAATCCACTTTAAACCGCAGGTCATGGTCTAACATGATCAATCGTTGCGGGGGTACTACTCCGCGTCAGTAGCTTATCTTCGAGCTTACGAGCACCTCCTGGTTAGTGCTAAGTGAGTAACGTCGGTACAACGTTGCCTTAAGGCATCAAAGACAATTATGTGTTTGCCAGCTTGCATTAGAAGAAAAAAATTCTATCATTCAAATCCAGTTTTCTTTAATTTCTTTGTTTTCGATACAAATAATTTTCATATTTGTTTTAAATATTAATAATTTATTGTTTTCATTTATTTCTAATGAAAAAATTCCTTTTGAAAAATAATCATTTTATATTACATAACTGGTTTTTTAATTTCATTATATTTTTATTTTTTTACCAATGTTAATGTAATAAACCAACATCACTTTAAACAAAAATGCTTTCTTATTATTACAAGAAAAACTGTTTAGGTCACATTAATGTGCTCATATTTATATGAAAAAATTACTACAAAAACTAAACTTAAATGTAACTCTATCATTCAAAATCCAGTTTACTTTAATTTTTATTTACAATACAAATAATTTTCATCAGTTTTAATTATTAAATTAAATGTACTACATTTCCTGTAAATAACGTTTAATTCCTCAGTTATAGTTAAAGTATTTCTTTTCAACTGCGTCATATTTTAAATAATAAAAGACAAATATATATTTTTTCATTTTATGGAATTTAACTATTTGAAATATTTGTTAATGACTGAATGATAACGTTGTTTTCAAATATTCAAGTTTTCTTAATCATATTTTTTTTATTAAAATGGAATAAACTAAAATATTTGTTTTATTTTTTAAATACAACAATGTGAAAATTGAATTTTTTTTGAAATACTACCATAAGTATATGATAATCTAAAAACAAATGTGTAGTGAAAAATAATACAAAAAAACAATGGAAAAGGATACAATGTAAGATATGTATGTTTATTTTGTAAATTTAACCATTAGATATTATTATGGATTGTTTTTGTAAAGATATGGACTTAAGAAATATGTGGATTTTTCATGTGCTGTATTTCTTTGATTTGAGTCAGAGACTTTATTTAATTAATGAATCACTATTTAGAAAAAAAGATAGTGTTATAGTGATTATATAATGATTGTAGTTAGAGTCATAAAAATGTCATAATGCTGCTTATATAAAAAAAAAGATTCCTTTAGTAGGATATTTAAAAGGTCACACACATGGAAAGCCATAAGAAAACACGTGCAGCTAGCTTATAAAAAGCTTTGTTTATGATGTTGTGAAATTGAATTTTGAGCATTATTTTCGAAAACAAATTCCATTATAATTTTAGGCAACAGCAACTCATTAACCAGTTAAGTAAATAGTTGGGGTAAAAACTATCGTCCTCGGGTTTCAATAAATTTACATATATGTTTTAATATTTTATTTTCATTGATTTTTTTTACAAATAAAACATTAAAACAGATATGTAAACTAATTCAAAAGAAAGGTTTTAAATTTCAATATTACAAATTGTAAAAGAAACGTTTTGAATTGCAAGATTAAAAATTAAAAAAAGAGACGTTTACAATTTCAGTATTAAAAATTTAAAATAAATGTTTTAAATGTTAAGATTAAAAATTCCAAAACGACACGTTTTGAATTTCGATATTAAAAAAAAATAAAAAAACCGTTTTCAATTTCAATATTAAGAATTCCAAAAGAAAAGTTTTCCATTTCAATATTAAAAATTCCAGAAGAAACGCCTTCATTTTCAATATAAAAATTCCAAAAGAAGCGTTTTCAATTTGAATATTAAAAATTCAAAAGAAAAGTTTTCAATTTCAATATTAAAAATTCCAAAAGAAATGTTTTCAATTTCAATATTAAAAATTCTATAAAAAACGTTTTTAATATCAATATTAAAAATTTTAAAGGAAAGGTTTTTAATTTCGAGATTAAAAATTCCAAAAGAAATGTTTTCAATTTCAATATTAAAAATTCCAAAAAAAAAAAAAACGTTTTCAATTTCAATATAAAAATTCCAAAAGAAACGCTTTCAACTTCAATATTAAAAATTAAAAAGAAACGTTTTCAATTTCAATATTAAAAATTCAAAAAAGAAAGGTTTTCAATTTCAATATTAAAAATTCTAAAAGAACGGTTTTTAATTTCGAGATTAAGAATTCCAGAAGAAATGTTTTCAATGTCAATATGTCAATAATAAAAATAAAAAAAAAATTGTTTCAATTGATTATGTATAAATCAGTCTTCTTGATGAAAGCAGTTAAACGTTGTCATTGTTATGAAATGTTATTATTATTATTATAAAACTTCGCTTTCATTATGAATGCAAAAACATAACACACAAGATAAAATATAATGGATATAGAAAAGAAATGTATTAGAATTGTAGCTGTGAACGTTTATATAAACCAGGAGTGACCAACCCAAATAATCTTGCGGGCTACTTTGGAAATTACTATTAAATTTGTTTCAAAATTTATAATTAGACATTCATAACTGTAATAAATAAATCAGTCATAAGTAACTCTACATCTCTACTACTAACTATTACATCCAAATGATCTTGTGGTCCCTTTAGAACTGCATCAAAACTCCGCTGGCCGCGTGTAAAATTATATATCCCCATATTGGATTCAGACCCCTTATAGAAAATTTTTGGGTGAAAAATTGAAACATAATGAGTTATTATTTTTGTGTTTACCATTATTCTTCTTGTAAATATAGATAATATAATAATAATGAAACTAAACGCACATTGAAAAGAAATATAGAACACTAAAAATGAAATATAAAAAAAGATATAAATATAAATGAAATAAAAAAAAAAAATTAAATCATTAGAAAATATTTATTTTACTATACGTTAATTGTTTCTCCACTCTTTCACTTAGTTTTTGCAAATCGATCTGAATTTGGGTATTTGCACATCGTAATTGGTGTTGCGTCCGTTTTTGTTTGATGGTGTTTTAATAAAAGTTAATTTTTCTCATAATTTCGACAATTAATTTTTTAATATATGCATACACAAATAAAGTATTTCTTTTAATACATTGGTTTTCACTAATTTGACTATTATAAAATAAATATAGCTTGTAAAAGTGTGATAAATTTCAGGGACCGCATGCGGCCCGTGGACCTCGGGTTGATATAAACCAATGTTAATATAAACATAAAACATTGGTGGAAATATTTAATTTTGTAAAACAGATATTTAACACCCATATAAAATGTATGGCAGGTCTATTTTATTAAATAAAATTATTTCTCGGACATCGAATGCTTTGTGGCAAAAGTATTCCATATTCTTATTAAAAAAAACTAAAACGAAAAGGTGCATAATTTTTAGATAACTTATAGATAACCTTTCACGTGCCTACTTGTCAATGACTCTGCTGACATTGATAAGTTGTATTCTAAAAAGGGTGTTAAGACGTGAAGAAGATTCTTTTTCGTCAAGTATCACTTGAATTTTGCACGATTCTGTTGCATCACAGCAATTGGTGGAGCAGAGCAATAGAGAAGAAAACCATATAAATATAATGCATGCTTGTTTCTTAAGATTTAATCTTTTGAGTTTCATTTTCTAGATTTGAATCTTCGAATTGCAATTTATTTGAGAGAACGATTTTTTTTTTGTTCTGTAAAGAAGTTAGTATATTTAAAAATCAATATATATATATTTTCCTCTTATATATTTCAGAACATAATTTCTTGCCGAAATATACAAAGACACTAAAAATAGCATTTTTAAATTATTGTATAGAAGATATATTGTAAGTTATAATTTGTAATATAATGAATTATTTAATGTAATAATGAATGTAATGTAATGTAATGAATTATTTTATACTTATTAGAAACTATATCGCGCGTATATTTAAAATCTAAATTATTATTTATAAATAAGCATTTTATTCAATTTAAATTTATGTTTATAACTTTAATTTGATTATTTTGTAAAAGATGTATTTTAAATTATTATTTGAATTTAATAGATATTCAAATGTATTTATAATTTATTTTTTATTACCTTAATGTAATGCAATGAATTATTGTATGCTTATTGGAAACTATATCGTGAAAATTTAAATTCTAAATTATTATTTATAAATAAGCATTTAATTCCAATTTAAATTTACTTTAGAATTTAATTTTATAACTTTAATTTAATTTATTTTTTCTATTTTAATAGGAATTCTTTACATTTTTACTAGAAATATTTTTAGATATTTTATGACGATATTAAATGTGATATTTTATTCAAATCTACAATACGCATTGAGCCGTTAAGTTTATCATTAATTTTCAAAATCAAATTGATACTATTGTATAAGTGATATAAACAAAGAAACTTTTAATAATGTTAAGAGTCGATTTAATTTATAAGATGAACTTATGCAAATTCTCAAAATAAGAAATTAAAATATAATTTTGGCAGTCATTAAATGACAAATTTTTTTATAGGTTGAAAAAAGAGAAAATTTCGATCAGTGATATGTCTACGAAAATTCTATTTTGAAGATCTGATTTGATACGCACAGTTACTAGTCCATAGCGACATCATGCCTCCAACAATTTCAAAAAGCGTGGATTCGTCCGCTTGTTTGTATCAAGGAAAGACAGACGATCCACCGGTACCTTTGCATTTTGAGAACACGATTCCAGTTGCAAATGGCAGAAGACCATCATCCACTGAAAAGGTGAAAAATACAGTGTGCTGTTTGGCTAGAGTTTTCAAAAAACTGAGACTTGAAATAGTGTCTTTCTTCTTCACCTTCTCCTACGTTTTGACTCGAATTTCATCCACTTCAATGATCATGAATAAAGTTTGTCTGGCGCACTTCAATTATCCACCAGAAGTTTGTTATAACTTAGAAAACTATACGGAAATCAAAGTTGCCGTTGAGCGATTGAGTACTAACTATCAACTTGGACATACAATTATCCAGACAGCCCCTGCGGCTTTGCTGTCGTGCTTCGTGGGCCCATGGAGTGACCACTATGGACGAAAGTTTCCTGTGGCCATCGCAATCTTGGGAATGTCCGTGGACACTCTCGGATCGGCGGTGTGTGCATATTTCCTCGATTCTCGGGTGGAATACTATTATATTCCAGCTGCTTTCACTGGTTGT
This sequence comes from Caerostris extrusa, assembly GCA_021605095.1. Classification (NCBI taxonomy): domain Eukaryota; kingdom Metazoa; phylum Arthropoda; class Arachnida; order Araneae; family Araneidae; genus Caerostris; species Caerostris extrusa. The sequence goes on from BPLR01010974.1 coordinate 46,009, forward strand.
TTCGGTGGCCTTGTGACCCTTCTAGCTGTGGTCTACAGTTATGCTTCAGATCTGACACCAGTGGCCGAGAGGACTATGAAGTATGCTTTCATAGAAATGGCTACAGGTTTCTCACAACCTTTGGGCGTGGCCGCTGGTGGTTGGATCTACAACTTTTTCGGTTATCCATCTGTGTTTCTATTGTCCACGGCTGGACTTTTCATCAGTTTTTTGTGTGTGACTTTCCTGCTGCCAGAGACTCGCGGCCTGGACAACAAAGACTCTTTGGGAACTAAAATGAAGAAGATGTTTACATGCGAGACGTTCAGAGAGAGTTTTATCGCCACCGCAAAAGAACGACCTCAGAAAGGACGAAAGCAGATAGTACTCCTGATTATATCCATGTGCTTCATTATCATTGCTACTAATTGTAAGTATGTTTTTGGTATCACTCTATCTGTCTATGGATGTGTGTGCATTTATTTTTAAAGCTTAGAAACTATAACGCTTAGAAATTTAATTTTTTTTTCTCTCTGAATTATTTTTTATATCAGCCGAAAAAGTCACGTTTAAAAGTCAATTAATTATTTTTAATTAATTAATTTTTTTATCAAAAAAATCACACAAGAAAAATTCTTAGTTACTGTTGATAATTAAATAAAAAGATCCTACTGTGTCAATGTAAAATTATTTTTAAACTTATTTAATAAGTAATTTTTAATTATTTATTTTAAAATAAATTAACAATTTAAAGTTTTTAAAAAAAAATTTTAAAAATGAATTAATTATTTTTAATTAAATTTTTATCAAAAAAAATCACACGAAAAAATTCTTCGTAATTATTTTTAATTAAATAAAAAATCATATTGTGTCAATATAAAATTATTTTTAAAAATAATTTCATTAATAATTTTAATTATTATTTTTTAAATTTATTAATATTTTTTAACTTTTGAATTTTTTTAAATTTAAAAATCAATTAATTATTTTTTTAATTACATTTTTAATCAAAAAATCACACACAAAGAAATTCTTTGTTACTATTTTTTAATTAACTAAGAAAACATACTGTGTCAATGAAAAAACTATTTTAAAAATATTTTCAAGAATCCTTTGTTTTTATTGACATTTTGCTAATATTCATAAAAAAATGGTGAAAAAATGGAAGTATATGGGAATATAATATCATAGGAATTTATGATGCTAAGAATATTAAAACTAAAAAGGTTTTCTTAGAAGTTATTATTAACTAGATAAGATTAAAAAAACTCCTCACTTTCATTTGCATAAATGTAGTAACTTATTTATTAATATTTGATTAAACAAGATTGAAAATAATTTTTATTTATCTTTGCGAGCATTTTCGCAATTAAAATGGCAAAATATTTATGTTTGTAATCGTCTTTTTTAATTTTTTTAAAGTTTGTTCTAATAAAATTTTTTTTTTTTGCGAAAGTTTTTTTTAAAGTTTCTTTGCGAATCTTTTTGAAATAATTTTTTATTAAAACAAAAATAAAGTATTTATAAGAGTTTTCTCATGTGTGGGATTTTATTTATAAGAAAAAATAGGAACACTTAAAAATTCCAGGAGATTTCAGATCTAAAAGTACTTCACTTTATTCCATTTAATAATGCACTGTTTGTTATTTACAATACTTAGAAGATTTTGTGAAAAAAGGAATAAAATAAGAAAATTTTTAAGCTTAAATAATTCTCATAATAAATATTGATATTTGCTTAAATAAATTTCATAAAAAATATTGATATTTGCTTAAATAAATCTCATAATAAATAATGGTATTTGATGGATAAGCAGCCACAAACATCGATCTGGAAAAGTTTCGAATGTCATTCAATTCCTTCTATTGGCTCACACTCTCCCTATATATATCTTGTTCAAATTTTCAATCGTTCATAAAATACTTTTTAAGCATCCATTCAAGTTCGAATACATTTTTTTGAACTTGTAATGGATGACACTGATGTTAATACAGTTTCTTTAATTATTAATTCATTAATAAAATTCAATTAATTAATTTTAGTTTTTTTAGATTTAAGTTGCATATATCTACCAATAGATGTCGCCAGATAAACTTAAAAATGAATGAAAATTATTTATATAGGACTTTCTGCAATATAATTGAAAAAAAAAAAGTAGGAATTGACTTAAAAAAAAATTTTTTTTTTATTATTTGTTCCATTTAATAATGCACTGTTTATTATTTACAATACTTAGAAGATTTTGTGAAAAAAAGGAATAAAAAAGAACATTTTTAAGCTTAAATAAATATCATAATAAATAGTGGTATTTGATGGATAGGCAGCCACAAATATCGATCTAAAAGGTTTTCGCATGTCATTTATATTCCTATCCTCGATAAGGTGAAAAATTGGCAAGCGGCCAAGTTACATGAATTCAAAAAGAGCAACGTCTAATGGAATGAAAAATACAACTTATCACAAAAAAATGTATAAAATATAAATCAACTATTTTATTTTTACTAATTTTCCAGTGCATAAATATTGCTTAAATCCTACAAATTCAGTTCATACAGATAACATATTTAACTATGATAATTTGCTTTTTCTCTTAATTTTTCAATCTGTATAAGGCATTCAGGCAAAGAATATATATATATTAATTTCATTTCATAATATGTGTATATCATTAATGTTTTTTCAAAATATAAGAATATGTCTTTTGATAAAATGAAAAGAGTATGTCATGTTATAATTTAAATATGCTTTAGATTTATCTTATTAATAAAGGAATGTAATATTTATTTTGCAGCTACGAGTGATATAAATTTCCTTTACGTGCACCATCAGTTCAACTGGGGTAATACGGAGTATTCGACAATCACCGCCATTTATTCCGTTTTCGGCGTCGTCCTTTTGATCATTGTGGTTCCAATTTTCAAATACTTCAGGTCGGGAGACCCCACACTGGGCCTGGTCGGAACCGTGTCCATCATACTCAAGTTTCTTGGCATCGGCTTCGCCTTCAAGCCGTTCGTCTTCCACATAGGTGAGCAATATTTTTTATTTCCATTTCTCAACTTTAAAAAAAAAATCTAACTTTTCTATGCCAAAATAAAAAAATATATTTTTTTTGCCATAAAATGAGACTTACATATTAAGAGCATTGGTTTATTTATTTTTCTTAATAAATATAAATAATACAAGTTTGTGACCAAAGCGCTTTTTTTTTAACAATTTTGACCAATTTTGAGATTTTAAAAAATTTAATAATAAGCAATAAACTCTTCTCAAGGAAACGGATCCAAACAAATAAAGTATCCAAGATCTCCAATATACATTACCCAATATCCAATCCAATATATCAGACACATATGGGGGATGGCTGATATATTGGATGATTCAGACCAATGAAAAAACTCATCCAGACCAATCCAATATCCAAGATCTCCAATATCCAATCCAATATATCAGACACTTGGGGGTATCTGATATATTGGATGATCCAGACCAATGAAGAAAACTAATGCAGACCAATCCAATATCTCCAATATCCAATCCAATATATCAGACATTTGAGGGGGGGTGATATATTGGAGGATCCAGAACAATGAAGAAAACTGATCCAGACCAATTCAATATCCAAGATCTCCAATATCCATTATCCAATATCCAATCCAATCCAATATATCAGGCACATATGGAGATGTCTGATATATTGTATTTACCTTTAGTCTTGTTAAATAATAGATTATTTATTAACAAGAAGTGATATGATAAATTATTTCTGTTATTGTAAAAGCAAACTAAATTACAGTATATGTATTTTTTTCAAAATACACTTTTATCAATGTTTAATAATGATTTCATTGGTAGAATCAAATTTCCAAGCACAAAATACAATTTTCTTTTAAAATGGATGCATAAGATTAAATGCTGTTTAAATAATAACATAAATCCGTGCTTATTTTTTCTTCTCCGCGCATTTTTTTTTTTTTGCGGACGTTGCAGAACTCATATTAGAACAACCAACGACGTGTTTACACAAGATAACAATTATTATATTATAGAGGTTTATTTTTAATATTTTAATAAAATTAAAAGAAAAACATTTTAATATAATTTTTGTGTTATAATTATTATCATTTTTTATAATTTGTACATTAATTAAATTTTGTAATCATGCTTCCTCCTATACCATGGCAAGAGCGCCCTCTGTAGCGTTCAGAGGAAATGGTTAGTAGGCCTCGAGATAAACATCCGAGAGGAAGTACTGCAAAATCAGCGCTCCGCTGAGAATCACTTAGTTGATCTTACAGCTCAGCCCGATAGGAAATATATTTAACGCAACCCCTGCATATAAGTTGGCCTACAGACTCTCACCTGTAGAGGAAGTATATTTCTTGCATCCCGCGCGTATCTAAGTATCGAGTTTTCGATTGCGAAGTGGAATACTTCCACGAATCTATAATTATATGTCTTTAAATGTGTTAAATATTGTATATTTCTAATTGTATTTGTGTGGTGTATCAATAAAGCTGGGAGTTCTCAAACGTGCACCTCAAGTATGTCAAGCCAATCACACCCAATTACAATATTCAGTGCTCCAACCCACAACACAACAATTTAAAAAAAAAAAAAGATTTATGGAGGGAAAAAAAGGAATAATTTATAAAACATTTTGAGGATAACAAAAAAGAATTTTTTTCAGCGAATCTTCTGGGTCTTTTGTCCGCATGCGCCTCACTGGCAGCTCGTTCCAGGATCTCAAAGTAGTTTCGAATGATGATCTAGGTAAGACGGTTTAAATTCATATGCAGTCAATAATATAACTGCACAAAATATTATCCATTATAAAAAGTTTGCAAATTATAATTAAAGACCGAAAATTCTAAATCAAAATAAAAAAAACCAAACATAAATAAAAAGATTGAAAGAAAAAAACAACAAAAATAAGAAAGATTCATTGTTTACTCGAAATGTATACCTTCTTAAATTCCAGTTTAGTAACGCCACGAAAACACGATTTACTAAACAGAAATACGGAAAACCAAAGTCAATTGAAATAAAATGTAATGGAATAACTATAAACTAAATGACATATGTATTCATTAATATTTTACATTCAAAACATAGTCAATCAATTGGGACCTGATGCCGAATAGTGTTCTGGCACTCGGTGCCATGGATGTTTTAGTGGTTCGGAATCCACTTTAAACCATACGTCGGTCTAATAGGACTGCAGGTCATATAGCTGACAACCCTTCCCTGTAAAAAGAAACCATCTCCTGTCACGAAATTTGCTAGAGGCAGACGGCTTTGGCCCACCACGGGTTATAGTACCAAGGAGTTAATTAGTTTTAATCAATAACTACTATAACTTTTTATGCCCTTTTGCTGGTGATTTCCGTTGTAGCGACTTTTTAAAGAGAAGATGCTCCCGGCCTTCCTTTCGAAAGACAAACAGATACTATCCTTCTTAAAAGGCTTCCCAGCAGGCAATGCCTACTCTATACAGTCCGTAGGTGCGGCAAATGGTGGTGCAGTGGCAAAGCGCTCAACAAGCTTGCAAGGAGGTTCGAATCTGCTGGCTGCTTGGCTGTAGTCACTGCTTAAGAAATGAGGTGACCCGTTTGCGGTTATGGAATATAAAGCTTGTCGCATCGATGCTGAGGTTGCTTGTTGAGGTTTTCAGGTTTTCTCCCATATGATAATTAAATGTGGAATACCCCTAAATGGCACTGGAAGGCCTACTGGCAACTGGTAACTGGCGTACCGATTACGGAGTACCAACAGGGGGAAATACCCACAACCTCCTCATCTTAATTATTAAATATGTTTGGAATTATAATGACTGTTTAATTAATGTTAGTAAAAATTAAAGATAAATGTTTCTAAAAATTCAAAGGCCTACTAGAAGGCACTGTCCTCCCCATCACCCGTCGGTGGGCTGTTCGTGGTATGCAAGGCCGAAGGCCTTCTTTTTGTTAGTCCCACCTTTTAATTCGCAGAGGGCTACATAGACCTAGGTACAGGGGGTGAGCTGTGGAAAAAAGAAAAGAAAAGTCCATTGGTGGCTGTTCATTGTTATACGGCAGAAGCATGACGTCTGCAAAATAACAATGAATAAAAAAAAACAGCACAAGAATTCTTGACATTCATCTGCCCTTTAAACAAATAAAATTTGAAAAGTCATCCAAGGTTAAACGTGAATGTTTTGTTTAATTATACAACAACACTTAGATTTTTTAATATATGAAATAGCTGTAAAAACAATTCGTTTCATTCTCTAGATAGTAGCTAGTGCTCCAAATATCAAAAGTAGAAAATAACTGTTTAGATAGGAGTTGAAATTGCCATGTCTAGTCGTGACAGTAAGATTCCTGAAATCGGAAAAATAGAAAGGAAGAAGATGAGAGCAAATCCTTTGGGGAATTGATGGGAAGTACTTCTTCGTGATAGAGGCATTGAATGGTTTCATGCAATTTATTTCACAGATTATTGGCTTAACTTTAAGTGCCTTTTATGAAAAATTTGGTATATTAATGTTACCACTAAAGCTTGAAAGGCGTTAATACAGAAAGACTACACTCAAGAGCCAAAAACATTATGACCACCTGTCAATAACGAGTTGCTCACCTTTTGGCGCAACACAGCTTCAACCCGGGCTCCGTGGCATGGGATTAGTACCACCACTTAATACCAGTTAAATACCACTTCCACCTGATCACCTGCCTTCCCCGTCATCCAGGCGAGTTCATTGCAAAAATGTAGGGGTGGTCCTAATGTTTTGGCTCTGAGTGTAACTGGCTAATCTGCAGCTTAATTGATTCTGATTTGACGATTGATTGATTTATTGATTCTGCTTTTGCTCCATTAATTTAAGGTATCAATAGTTTTCCGCATTTTATCCAGATAATGTTCACATTAACGTCGTCCGTATCATTAAAACTCATGTTTGAACTCCTATTTCATTTTCTACCCCCTTCTTCTTCTCCTCCACTTTTAATTTGATTTCGCCAACGTCTTGTTATCAACGGTCATTTTATCTGAATTCAGTGTTTGCAAAAAAGAGATTTTTAACGAAAAAAGAGGTCCCTGCAGTAGAAATATCTTTACGTCAAATAGCAATAAAACAATCCCTTGGTACTCAGCATTGTTTCAGAAAATGTGACTGCCAATCTAATATGTATAACAAATAGGTGTGCTTGTCTCAAAATCCACTTGCTATGTAATTCAAAAAGTATGACCAATCTTTAGCTTCATAATTTCATCTTGTTTTACAAATTAATTTCCTTAATTGTAATAATATTTTAAATTATTTGATTCTCTGTTAATTTAGGCTGACATAAGCCGTTGCTGCTGTTTCAGCATAGATCTAATTTTCATTTTAATGAATGCCTAGTGGCCATGGGGGGCCCAAACCCGGCAGTCCTCCCCACCTTGAACATTTTCCGGCATGTGAGATTGATCACACATTTACAAAACATATTTATTTTATAATGGCCAAAGTAGAGAAAGCCAATGTATTAAAAAATACGTGCATCCATATGATCCAATTTGCGAAATCTGACACAAAATGTTGTTAGCGCTTTGATTCAAATTACACCTGCGAATCGTTTTTTTTTTTTTTCTAAAATGAAATTGACGAAACGCAAGACACACTCAAATATAACGGACGCTAATCTGAAACACACATTACGATGTGCAAATACCCAAATTGAGATCGATTTGCAAAAGCTAAGTGAAAGAGTGATCAAACAAATATCGCCTAGTAAAATAAATATTTCTAATGATTTCATTTTTATTTCATTTATAATAATATATTTTTTATATTTCATTTTTAATGTTATATATTTCTTTACAATATGCGTTTAGTATCATTATATTATTTATGTTTACATGCAAGAATAATAGTAAACACAATAAAGACAACTCATCATCATTCAATTTTTCACTCCAAAAAATGTCTATAGTGCGTCTAAATCTAATAAGTTGATATATAATTTTATATGTGTCCAACGGAGTTATGATGCATTTCAAAGTAGCCCGCGAGATCATTTGATTTGGCCACCCTTGGCCTAGTAGGTAATGTGCAGATTATGTATGTAATTTTTAAATGGGAAATGAAACAATTTTCGGCACTTTAACGGATCACCATAGTTAATCTGCACATTACTAAGATAATCTGTAGAATTACTGACTTCTGCGCTTTAGTGGTATTATTTACATTAATTTCAATCTGCTATTCGCTGCCAAAACTTCCAGTATAGCCGCGAACAAAATGCAAAATGTAGACATTTGTTTCATAATTTTAAAAAAAGCGTGTGCTACTGTACTCCTTTTATTTGTGCTTGTGCCCCCATCCGTGAGCTAATCCACGCATCGACGGGTGCTCCGATCGTGTTAGTGGGATGAAGTTGGGGAACCACAGCCAGCTCGGGCGGAACACAATTGCACCAGATGAAAGAGGAGGGATCAGGGCAGGCTCTCCTCCCCCCCCCATAACAATACCCCAGATTTCCCCCAACCCTCACCCCATCGATGTATATTGTTAGCGATAAAAATGTTTCGCCATCTGCCACATTCTTCGGGAAATAAAAATGGAACCGATCACTTTTTAATTGACGTGCTAAACACCCGAAACGGATGTTACCATTTGTTTGGATTACTTCCTGCAATATTTAGCAACAAATAAAGCCCTTAAATTACCTTTAAAAATTAGCCCTGCCTTAGTAAATTATTTTACTAAGTTTTTAAAAAAAGGAAAATATTTTTTAAAAATGTAGGTTTCGTAATCATTAGAGAATTTTTGCATACCGTACTTTAAAAATACGGTATTTTTTTCTCCCTAGCGCGCATGCTCATAGGAAACATTAGAGAGTTTTTGCATACCGTATTTTGGACGTCCGTTATTTTTTTCCCTAGCGCGCATGCTCATAGGCATTGCGCATGCGTATCTGTAATAATGTCTCCTATGAGTATGCGCGCTAGGGAAAAAAATAACGGACGTCCAAAATACGGTATGCAAAAATCGCTATTATAACAGATACACATGCTCAATTTCCTATGAGCATGCGCGCTAGGGAGGAAAAAATACCGTATTTTTAAAGTACGTATGCAAAAACTCTCTATTATCTAATAAAAATAGGCAAGAATCTCTGTTGTGAAAATCTTTTTGTTTATTTATATATTTTAATCATTTTTCCTACGAATATCGTATTAATTCGATTTTCAACAGAATTACTGAAATCGAATTAATATGATATTAAAAAGTATGAAAAAAAAAAATTAAAAAGTATATGCATATTACTGAAATGCAAAGCAAAAAGACTAATGCGTTATGTTTATTTATATTTTATCATTATGGTTATTTAAGGAATAAAAATACTTTGTAAACAACTAATATTTTACATTTTTCAATTTCCTAAATTTAATTCAGAAGCAAATAAAACAGTTTTTAGAACATGTTTAGAAACCCGCAGAAAAGATGCAAGAAAAAATTTTTCTAAATACTTAAACAGAACGTTATTGCTTTTTTTTTTTCCTTCTACCTGCAACATTTAATTTCTGAAAATATTTAATTCTCGCAATATTTAATATATTTTACACAAATATACCTTCACTTAGTGAATTGAATAAGTATTTTTACTAAGTTTAATAAGTATGCTTTGTAAAAAAAGTAAAATATTTAAAAATTTATACATTTCGTAGCCATTATCAAATAAAAATAGGAAAGAATCTATGTAGTGAAAATCTTTTTTGTTTAATTATTCTGTCGAATATCATATTAATTCAATTTTCGATAATTTTTTTGTACAATGTTAAGAAACAGTCAGGAAAAATACAACACGAAAATATTTTTTTTTAAATATTCAAACAGAAATGTATTTCTTTTTTTTTTTTTTCCATCTTCCTATAAAATTTAATTTTTGCAAACATTTAATTCCTACAGCATTTAATTCTACTTCCTGAAACATTTCATTTATATAGAAACCTTCCAGCAATATTTTTATATGACTTGTTGTAGTGAATAGAATAAGAATTTTACTAAGTTGATGCGTTTAAAAAAGGAAAGCATTAAAAATATTATTAATTTCGTAGTCATTATAAAATAAAAATAGGAAAGAATCTATGTAGCAAAAATTTTTGTTTAATTATTCCGTTGTATATCGTATTAATTTGATTTTCAAAAGAATATGCATATTACTAAATCTATAAAAGTAATATTTTGAAGTATATATAATAGCAATATATAAAAGTTTATAGTTCTATTATGCATACTTCAGAATATTGTATAATATTCCTTTATGCCTACTTTTTATATATAGTAATATATAAAAGTAATATTCAAGTATATTCATATTACTAAAATGCAAAGCTAAAGGAATAGTGCGTTATGTTTATTTATTTCTGCAAAAAGAATAACGAACAGTGTGCAAACAGTAAAGATTTTCCAAATTTCTAAATTTAATTCTGAAATAAATAAATTGTTTCTAACATAGTTTCTTAACATATTCCAAAAACTATTGTTTCTTAACATAAGTTTTGGGTTATGTTAAGAAACACTTAGGAAGATACAACAATATAGGTTTTCTAAATATTTAAGCCTAACTTTATTTCCTTTTTTTTTTTAATTTTAAATATAGAATGTATGAATTATGAAATTGTAAATATTATTAACAACATTATTATACTAAAAACTCTAATCAAGCCTTTATTAATTTTAAACTAATTATAAAATTAAAATTTTGGGATTGTGTTCACAATTTTGTATAATGTGACGAAAGGAAAAGCACTAGAAAAATATTCTGTAAAAATAATTCTTTTCCATTTTTTCCCAGTGCTTTTAATTAAATTAAATATTTTGAAGACTGAACTCAATTAAGCCTAAACACATGCCAATAAATACATAAAAATGCATTCAATACATTTTTTCTTGAATTTTAAATTAAAATTAATGCAGCTATAAAAAAGACCTGTTTGTTTCTACTAAGAAATGGCAAAACTCCTTCACCTTTGTTACCAAATAACCATTTAATTATAAGAATAATTTCTGAATTCACAATATTATTAAAACGCATGAAGAAATTTCTAGCATTTCTTGTTCAATTACTTCTTTGAAAAGATTTCTATTAATGCACAAATATTATGACTTTTTAATTATTTTTCAATGTATTAACTAAATTATTTTTCAAATAAACATCAAAAATATTTTAGAAAATAAAGAAACACATGAACACGTTGATAATACATACATTCATTATCTAACATACTTAAATTAATCAATTCAGAATTTTTCTTCCCTGTAAATTTATAATCACGTGACCTTCTAAAAATATTACAAAATTCTTACACCATTAAAACTCTAATCAAATAAACATTCAGTTATTTCGAATCCATCACCGAAAAAGAACTTCTGAAAAATATTCATTACGTCACGCTAATGCAAGGAAAGCATTAGTTCATTTAGTTCAATAATTTCATTGAAAGAACCAGCAAATGTTCAAAGAATAATGTTTTTTGTTGTTTTCCGGTGCACTTACTAAATTAATTTCCCAGCAACACCCGCAACAAAGCCTGGAGACATGTCGAGTTGCCATTAAGATATGTAAAAGAAAACATAGGAGCTCATGAAATTTAATATTAATTTTATTTTAAAAATAATTTTTTTTTTTCTCTCCTTCTATCAAAAACTGACTTAGGTTAGAAAATATGCAAGATACTTAATTTATTTTCCTTTGAGCAATGTCTTTCTGCTTAATTAGTTATCTTGGGAGCCTGTTGGGATTAGTTAATTGGGACCATGTTTTATCTTATTTATCTGTTAAATATGTTTTATTTTTACTTGAAAATGTACAGAAATAATGAGTAAATGATTTATTTGATGTAAAGATATAGCGATTTGATATGACGAAAAAAATTGTGATACGTTGTCTCTAAGGCTGTTGTAAAAACATGTCATTCGTTAATGTATTGTGAAATAAAAGGGAATATATATTTTATGAAATAAAAAATTTCTGACAATGATTGCTGTTTTTAAAATATTTTATTAGGCAAATTTTTGTTACTTTCTGTTATAAAACCTAATGATTATTCCGGAGTGACGAAATGAAATTGTTTAAATTCTCTGAATATTTTCATTTTCATACATAATAATAATTTGTATATTTCGCTGTCATTATCTAACAAAAATAAAAAAACAATATCTTCAACAAAATTCTTTTATGTTTAGTTATTCTTTTTGAATATCATATTAATTCAATTTTCAAAATAATTTGTGAAGTATATGCCTATTACTAAAATGCAAAGCTAGAAGATTAAAACAAGAAGGAATAACAACTTGTTTGCAATCAATAAAGATCGTCCAGTATTCTAAATTTAATTCCAAGATAAATAAAACAGTTTTTGGACTGTGTTTTGAAACAAGCAGTAAAGGTACGACAAGAAAATATTTTTAAAAAATATTTAAACAGAATTTTTCGTATTTTATCTATAGAATGTCATGAATTTTTTAAATATTATTAACAAAACTGTTATACTAAAAACTCTAATCAAGTCTTCATTAATTTTGAGTGATTTATAAAATTAAAATATGTTCTTTTGGGTTGTATTTGCATAATGTGATCAAATGGGAGCCACTAGAAAATTATGGTTTAAAATAAATTTTCCTTTTTTTTTTCCAAGTGATTTTATTAAAGTAATTTTTGAAGATTAAACTCAATCAAGTTTCAAAATATGTCAATAAACATATAAAAAACATTCCTATACAATTTGTTTCTTAAATTATTTTAAATAAAATTAATGCAACTGTAAAAACCTGTTTGCCTTTACTTGTAGATGCAACACACCTTCACATTTGTAATCAAATGACCATTTAATTATAAAAATAATTTCTGAATTCACATTATTACTGAAACTTGAAGAAAATACTCTAACATTTTTTGTTCAATTAAAATTTTTAAAAAAGGATTACTATTAATGTACAAAATATTATGGCTTTCAATTATTTTTCAGTGTCTTTACTAAATTTATTTTACAAGAAAAAACATAACCAAACATTTTTATGTCAATAAACACATAAACACATAAATAATGCATACATTCAATATCTTACATAATTGTTTTTCGTCCCTTTAAATTTAGAGTCAAAACTTTTAAAAATATTACAAAAATTCAGACACCATTAAAACTCTAATCAAATAAATATTTAGTTCTTTCGACTTCATCACCAAAAAGAATTTCTGAAAAATATTCATTATGGTACGCTAACACAAAGGAAAGCATTAGTTCATTTAGTTCAATTAATTCAGTGAAAAGAACCAGCAAATGTTCAAAGAATGAAGGATTTTCTTTTGTTTTCCTGTGCACTTACTAAATTAATTTCCCAGGAACACCCACAACAAAGTCTGGAGGCACGTCGAGTTACCATTAAGATATGCAAAAGGAAAGGTAGAAGCTCATGAAATTTAATATTAATTTTATTTTTAAAAGATAATATTTTTTTCTCTCCTTCCTGTTAAATGTCCAATATCAAAATGTGACTTAGGAAAAAAAATGTACAAGATAATTAATTTATTCTACTTTGAGCAATGTCTTTCTGTTTAATTAGTTGTCAAGGGACTATGTTTTATGTTATTTATTTGTTAAATATATTTACTTTTTCTTGCAATGTATACAGTAATAATGAGTAAATGGTTTATTTGATATAGAGATGTTGTACTGACTTGATATGACGAAAAACTGTGATATGTTATCGCTATTATTGCCTTGTGGCACAAAAGGTAATAAATATTAAATAGTGAATAAATATTTAAAAATTTTTATTTTTAAATATTTAAATATTTTATTTTTTTTAAATATTTAAATATTTTTATTTTTTTTAAATATTTAAATATTTTTTTTTTAAATATTTATTTTTTTTTTAAATATTTAAAACTTTTCATATTTCTTGAGCAAACGACTATGTTCATTATTTGCTAATTTTAAGAAATTATTGGTGCTGGTGTGTTTAAAGATTTTGTATTTAATGTTGAATATCTTAAAAAAAAAAATAGTAAGGGAAATGTGCAAGAAAATATATTTTACATATACAAGATACTTAATTTATTCTCCTTTGAGCAACGTCTTTCTGTTTAATTATTTGTCGTGGGACTATGTTTTATGTTATTTATTTGTTAAATATATTTATTTTTTTTGAAATGTATTCAGAAAATTTTAAAGATGTTGTAACGTTTTGATAAGTAAATGTTTTATTTGATATAATGATGTTGTAACAAAGGGAATTTTGATAAAACGAAAAAACTTGATATGTTGTCTCTAAGGTTATTGTAAAAACATATAATTTATTATTGTGTTGTAACACAAAAGGGAATATACGTTGTCTTTTATTAAAGAACAAAGGGAATATACTTTATTAAAGAAGAAAAAACTTGATACGTTGTCTCTAAGGTTATTGTAAAAACATATAATTTATTATTGTGTTGTAACACAAAAAGGGAATATACTTTTAAAGAACGAAAAAACTTGATACGTTGTCTCTAAGGTTATTGTAAAAACATATAATTTATTATTGTGTTGTAACACAAAAGGGAATATACTTTATTAAAAGAAAGGTTTCTGACAATGATGGACATTTTTAAAAAAAATTTGTTGAGCAAATTTTGGTTTCCCACTGTTATAAAACTAACGATTATTTTGGAGTGACAAAATGAAATTGTTCTCATTCTCTGAATCTTTATTCGTTTTCATACGTTGTAAAATAATTGTCCTTTTCATTCATTTTAAAATATTAGAAATAATTTCATTTTCATGCATTGTATAGTAACTATTTATGTATTTCGCAGTCATTATCTGATAAAAATAAGAAAGAATTTCTGTAGCGAAAAATTTTGGTTTAATTATTATTTCCCACACATAAACACATAAATTATACATTTAATAATTATCTTACATGCTTAAATTAAGGATTTTTTATTCCCTGTAAATTTAAAGTCACGTGGTCTTTTAAAAATATTACAAAATTCTTAACCATTAAAACTCCCGTCAAATAAACATTGTTATTTCGACTTCAACACCAAAAAGAACTACTGAAAAATATTCATTATGTAACGCTAATGCAAATGGAAAGCATTAGTTCTATTATTTCAGCCTGTCGAGCTGCCTTTAAAAAAATGCTAAAGGAAAGTTAGGATCTCATGAAATTTAATATTAATTTTATTTTTAAAAGACATTTTTCTTTCCTTCTTACTAAAATCAAATCAAATCTTATATCAAAATGTAAGAAAAATATATCCAAATAATTAATTTATTCTCCTTCGAGCAATGTTTTTTCTGCTTAATTAGTTATCTTGGGACCCTGTTTTATGTTATTTATTTGTTAAATATATTTACTTTTTTTCTTGTATATGTACAGAAATAATAAATAAATGTTTTATTTGATATAAAGATGTTGTAACGATTTGATATGATGAAGAAATTGTGATAGGTTGTCTCTAAGGCTATTGTAAAACATATAATTTGTTATTCTGGTTTGGCACCTAAGAGAATACGTTTCTGACGTTGACCAACAAATATTTAAAAATTTTCGTTAGACAAATTTTTAATTCCCTCAGTTATAAAAACGTATGATTATTTTGGAGTTGACAAAATAAAATTGTTCTAATTCTCTGAATAATTTCATTTTCATACAATGCAAAAATTTTTTTCGGAAATTATAATAATACATAGTAAAAGATTTTTCGGAAATAATAATAATACATAGTAAAAGATTTTTCGAAAATATTTCGCAATGCTTTTGAGCAAAAGGCTATGGTAATTATTTGTTTATTTTAAGAAATTTTTGGACTGTTTTTTAATTTCATATTTAATGTTAAATATCAGAAGAAAAAAAAATTTTAGCGGTGGCAAAAGGGACTATTTATATGTATGTATATGTATGTGTCCTCACGTGTGTGTGTGTGTGTGTATGTGTGTCGTGTAACGCGAATGCGCAATTATTTTTAGTTCGTAAAAATATAGATATAAGTTATATCGACGGGAAAAAAAAAACCGATAAAAATTCCTGAACTTTATTTCTTAAAACTTAAAATTTATTTCGAAAAACTTTATTTCTTACGAAATTTTTGTAAAATTTTTTAATAAAAAAAATAATGTAACAAATATATGATAAAAAAATTAGTAAAATATCAGAAAATGTCATTGATATTTTTCTAACAAAAAAAGTTTCATTAAATATTTTAATTAAGCATTCATTAATTTTGACAATTATAAAAATAAATTAATTGTTTAAAAAAAAAAAAAAAAACACGCTTTTAGAGTTAATCAAACAAAAAAGTAAAATATAATTGTTAACATAAGAATAAAATTACTGACGAGAAAAATGAATGTCATTGTTCTAAAAGCGTGGGGTGCTCGATATCAATCGTTATAATTTTTCACTAGTTTCATTCCGAAATGTAGAGTTAGTTTAAAAAATGTCATACAAAGCCCCCACGCTTTTAGAACAATGGTTTTCATTTTTCTCGTCAGTTTTATTCTTATGTTAACAATTATTTATTACTTTTTTGTTTGATTAACTCTAAAAGCGTGTTTTCAAACTATAATTTTTAAATGAGGTCCCGATAGGAGCTGGAACTATAGTTCTTACAATAATTTGATTGTGAGTAAAACAAAAGGCTAAATGCAGAATATGTCAAACCAGCCAGGATTCGAACAGGGGAATCTCTAATCCGTAGTTGGGCGCGTTATCCGTTGAGCCGCTGTCCACGTAGGTTTGAATGTCTTTACTGAATACTTTCATTCTACATGGGTTAAATTGTTCTTCATAAGTTAAAACAAAATCACTCATCCTGGCGATCCAAATCATGATGAGATAATAAACTTATCAAAATATTTTAGTGTCGTTGGTTCTTGATAAGTCTACAACGTTAAAATTAAATCGATAGCTTAAAGTAGCACAAAATCGAGCCCAAAGAGTCAGTTACATACAAAGATACAGGCGAAACTAATAAAAAAGCGTATTAAAAAGAATAAACTGTTTTCATTCTGAAAGATGTCTGTAAATGTTTCTTTGCAGCTTAAATAGTGTGTATGAGGAGAAACAGATCTCCAGAGAAAAAAGTGATGCGCCGATCAAGATGACTTTTCAAAGGCTGTGTGTTTTAATCACTAATCCTGGCCATCCTAGATAATAAACTTATCAAAATATTTTATTGTCGTCGGTCCTTGATAAGTCTACAACGTTTAAATTAAATCTGATCGCTTAAAGTAGGGCAAAATGAGCCCAAAGAGTCAATTACATACAAACAAACAAACTTATAAGCAAACATATAGGTGAAACTAATAAAAGCGTATTAAAAGACTAGCAAATTGTTTTTCAGGAAATAACGATTTTCTTTCTTTTTTCAGATTTCTTAAATCATCGTGATCATGAGGCCGCTGATGAGCGTTAGGTCTGAATTTTAATCAATTGGCTGACTTGTGGTAGATAGTGTTTCAAAAGGCGAAGAAACTTGATGGCGATTGTGGTGTTCAATATCTTGGTTTCCCTGAAAGTTCACCCGGAAGACACTGCCTTCCTTCTTCAGTGACACGCATAAAAGCCAGCTTTCTGCCTGCGGGGATCCATCACAACAGAAGACCCTCCTTTCTGGAGTAGATTACTCATGGAATATCTGTCCAGCTTTGAGGAACTGATGATTAGACACAACAACAACATTTTAAAATCACGTCAAGAATTATGTATATCTGATTACTAATCTTTAATCATAAATTTTTAACCTTAATGAATTTTAACTAATCATACAACCTTGTGGTTTATTAAATGTAATTGTCAGAATTTCTATAGAATTAATAGTTTTAATCATATAACAATTCATGTATAAACCTGAATATGTATTTCAAAACAATGTCGAAACACTTTTTATTCAATTATTCCTCGAATGGTTTTCAAATAATATGTGAATAATAATATTTTTTGCAGCTGCTAATAAATGAATTTTAAAGAATCGGTAAAAATATTCCAGGTAATATGTCAAGAAATGCATCTCGTTTTTTCTATAAAAAATAAACAAATATCTTTTCTTTTAATATCAAATGAACTTTTAAATACAAAAATACAAAAACAAAACTTCTTACATCATTAAAACATTAAACAAAAAAAAACGTTCAATTGTCAAAACATTTATCGAAAGGATTTAAAATAATATAGGAATAATAATGACTTTTTCTTTATTTATTTCAGTTTTTAATAAATTAATCTTCAAAGAATCGGCAAAAATAATCCACGGAATATGCCAAGAAATGCATTTTGTTTGCTTGTATATTTAAATAAACAAATACTATTATATTTCCTTTAAATAAAAAGAACAAAAAATTTCTGCATCATTAAAACTTTAATCAAATAAATATTCCGATATTTTGACTTCAGCCAATTTAAAAAATTAAACCCATTTCTAATGAGTATTCATAACATAGTACAACCACAAAGGGAAAGCATTGCGCTTTTGTTCAATTACCTCAGTGAAATATCAAGAAAATCATGTTCAGATAATAATGATTTTCTTCTGTTTTTCGGTTCTTTTACTAAACTAATTGCCTAGCAACACACACTAAGCCTCGGGACATGCCAAATTACAATTAAGACAACACTGCGATCAATTAAAAAGCTAAAGATATTTAGTATTAATTTTATTTTTTAGAACATGATATTTTTTTCTTTGTAACGTCTTAACCGATACTAGACATATATCGCCTTCATTTTCAGGTTCATGAGAACACATTAATTTTTAGTATTTACAAACATTATACACACACATATATATATATATATCCGGCTTATCCATGACATCGATTATCTGCTGATTTGAGGTTGATCAGACAGGTTGTTCTCATTAGCACAAAACACTAATTGTATGTACTATAAATATCCGCTATACTACTTATCTGCTGTCAGATTTGAAGGATAAGTTGATATTATACACAACATTCTTCTCTCCTGGGAGTATGTGTTTGTATATATATCTATATCTATATATATATATCTATATCTATATCTATCTCTCTATATATATATATGTATGTGTGTGTGTGTGTGTGTGTGTGTGTGTGTATGTGTGTGTGTGTGTGTGTGTGTGTATAGAACTCTATTTACAAAACAATGAAATTTAAAGATATAAACTAGATTCACAAGTACAATTTCAGTCCAAGGTTGAAGATTTTCAGAGTTCTAGAGTCTACGACGAATCTATAGCACCTGGTCTGCGGCATCACATTAATCATCACAAGCGTGATACACGAAACCAAAAATGGCTCGCTTTGAAAAGGCGGATACTCCGGCTGGTCAGTCACTTCAGAGCAAAAATTAAGAACAACACTTATGGTCGACTCGTCACAGAACTCACCTTCTTCGTCCAAAAACTTCCCCCTTAAAAATCCGTCAAGATGGTGGGAGTCAGCATTCCTCACTTCTCTCTGAGTCGACACTTTCTCAACCTATGGTTCTATCACCCATCACAATTGACAGCTCATGTTAGTCCATATTCCATCTGTAGTGAGCTGGCGAAGGTCGGCAGACAATCGCTAATTTCATGAAGTCTCATTATCCATAACATCGATTATCTGCTATTGTAAATTTGAGTGGATGTTCTCATTTGTACAAAACACTTATTTCATGTAATATAAATATCCGTGATAATACTTATTTGATGTCAGATTCGAGTGATAGGTTTGTAAAAATATACATTCCCTTCCCTGAAACAGAAATTATTATCTCTTCCTGTAGGAAAAAAATGCTATAGTACCTTCCTGCAAAATATTTCATATCAAACCTACTGACATATTAAAAAATATATAAAATTCTAATATCCTTTTCCTTTGAACAATGTAACTAATTTTTATTAGTTACCATTAAACAAATATTTAATCAAAGATACACGTTAAATAATTTTTTTTTTTCAAAGCACTAAAGTAATGTTTTATTTGACATATAAATTTTGTAGAGCTCGAATATAATGTAAAAACTTTGATATGTCTCTAAGGTATTGAAAACGTTGTTCATTATAATGTCTATTTCACAAAATGTTAAAAAAAATCATAATCCTGATAACTTGTTTCAAGGGAAATATATTTTTATGAAAAAATATATTCTATTATTTAATATTGTGTTAATAGTTTTGTTTGACATTGTTTGATATTTCCGAGGCGCTACGTCGTAAAAATAATATCAATTTTGGAATGAAATAAAATAAATTTTTGATATGCTTTGAATATTTTCATGTTTGAAACTTAATGACAAATTTTTTTGTGCTAAAAGGCATTGTGATATTTAGTTATATTAAGAAAACTTAGATATTGTTATATTAATAGTTTTTATACACATTATTTAATCTGTTTAAAATATTATTTTTATTTAGCTTCATATAAGCAAATTTATTAATAAATTTGCTTATATGCAAATAAATTTGCTTGTAGCAAATATGATATTACGCTGTAATTAAAAATCTATTACGTTTTCTTATGCCAGCCTCGAGGCTCAGTGGTAACTCTGTCTCCGCTGGTGAGCGGTAGCATTGAGATTCAATCCGCTGGTGGCATTGTACTAGACACTGTCTCCAAAGTTAGGAAGACTTTAGGGCGTTTGAGATGCTCAACATCTTCCCTCATTTGTCTGACTACCTGGTGGGAGTTTTTCAAATTTTCTCCCATAAAATACACAAATATGGGGTAGTTTCACATAAAGGTCCTGCCGGAAGGCACTGTCCTCCCTACAGCGACTCGGAAGCGAGTCAGACTACTATATAAGGGTGCTGCATCACAACAGGAGCTCTCCCTTTTCTCTCCATTCATGAGTAGACTACTCATGGGTCTATTCATCAATTCATTCCTTATTTTCGGACACTGAGGATTAGTCACAACACACTAGTTTCTTGAATTTGAATACCTCTGACAATTTTTGTGATAAAAAATATTGATTGTGATAAAAATTGATTGTGATTTGTATTGATTGTGATAAAAATATTGATATTGAAATTTTGAAAAGTTTGCAATTAATGTTGAACATTTGAAGCAAAATTGGTGATTTTAATTTTTTTTATAATATTAAATATAAAATATTCTTTTAAAATAGGAAGAGTTCGTACAACAATAGGGAAATATCCGTTAAATAAAGAACGTAAATGTTCATACTAAAATAGAAAATAATCAATAACTAAAAATAGAAATATTCATTAAATCAAAAAATAGGAAATGTTCATTAAATAAAATCTGAGATATTCATTAAATAAAGATAGAAAATATTCATTAAATAAAAATATTCAAGCAGCCCCTAAGTAGTATGTAAAAAAATTTAATTAAAAGCACCATTTTGTGTGAGATGCATTTTTACATTCCAAACTATGGCTATGGCCAAATCAAACAGTTATTTATTATTATTTTTAAATTAGAATTTTTATAAAAATTTTGAATTTTTTAGGCTTTGATTTTGCACAAAAATGATCGCCTTTTATGTAAGCCTTTAAAAGCAATTTATTAGTTTCAATGAATTTTGGTTTGCCATAATTTAGTGCCTATTGTGCATGGCACAGCATTATCACCAGATATTTCGTGTTTTTACAAATATTTTCTATGAATTTCTTTACGATTACAAAGTTTCTGTTCTTTAATATCTTAATCTTAATTTTTATTTTATACCCATATAATATTTAATGAATAACATTAAAATATGTTTGAAATATAGAAAATACCTGATAAAACAAAATGGATAAATTCCATTAAAATATGAGCGAATAAATAATGAAAAAGTCAATTTTATTATTAAAAAATCTACCAGAATTAGCGAACTCAAAATGTGACACGTGTGGGACCAAACGAGCCTAATTTCGAATCTGCTGGTGGCGTCCGTTTCAGTCCAATGCTAACAGAAACAGCCTCTATAATAAATATGACAATTTTATTCAATTTATTCGCTTCGATAGTCAGGTTGCATTGGGAGAGTTTTCCGGGTTTTCACTAATTTATTTGTGTGTCCTATTTGTTGTTTGTTTGTATGTCCTTGATGTTTGTGGGTTTGTGTGTGTGTGGTATACATAAGTCAAGCAAGATAAGCAAGTCAAGGGTAACGGAAAAATAAATAAAAAATGAAACAAGTTAAAATATTGCCCATCTATTTGCAACCGCTACAATTTCTAGAGGCCAACGGCCATACCATGCTGAATATACCGTTTCTCGTTAAATCACCGAAGTCAAGCATCATTGGGAGCGGTCAGTACTTGGGTGGGTGACCACCTGGAAAAAACCACGTGCCGTTGGCATTCACAAATTTGGGACCTGAATGGCCGAGTGTCTCAGCGCTCTGGCGCTCGGTGCCCACAGGTTTCGGGTTCAAATCAGGCGGTGCCATGAATGTTTGTAGTGGTTCGGAATCCACTTTAAGCAGTAGGTCCCGGTCTCCTATGAGTGTAAGAGCGTCACGGAGCCAAAGTCAGACTTCTACCTACGGGTGCTCCATCACAACAGAAGCTTCCTTCCCCTTCAATCTTGAGTACGTATGGGCTCGTGGGCTTGGCCAGCCCAGTGGGATAAGAAACAACAACAAACACAATTGCTAGATGATGTTCTTGAGGTAATATCCACTTTAAATCGTAGGTCTCAGTTTAATATGACTGTCGGGGATATTGGGCGTAGGACTGACAACTGTACCGGTAAAAAGAATACAACTCCTGTCTTGAAATCTCTCTACTTGTAGGTAGACGGTCTTGGCCCCCATGGGGTCGTTACGCCACTTATGATGTTGATGATAAATATGCAATTCAATAAATTCAATGTTTACTGAATTCAATCCAATTCAATAAATATAAATGCTGAAGTACTGTGGATTATTTTTGAAGGAGATTGGTTTTTAAGAGAAGCTCCTTCAAAAATATTTTATCAATACTTCCAGATCAACAGAACACATATCATATACAGAGACTTACAATTCCCATTCTAAAGTGCAATATCTTAGTTTTTTATAATATATTATTCGCAAGATAAACAGCAACGTAAGACACAATTTATTAAAAAGCCAATGCATTTATTTTATAGACATCCATGAATTATTATTGAAAATTGCATTTTAAAATTTTCAAAAAGAATTATTCAGAGTTTTCAGATTGATTTGAAATTTTAAACAAATGTTGAATTTTTATTTATGTCTACTTAAAGCTGTTTATTTCTTCAAAAACGATTATTAAATTTGATTAAGGGCAACTCGATATTATAAAAATTGAATATATAATTCTTATAAAGATTATATCTGATTTATTTTAATGTTTTATTTAGACATTTGTTTTTGAAAAATAACTGAATATCGAATAATGGAAGATAAATTTTAATAACTTAGATGTTCAAAATATTCACATTAAAATATCAAAATTAGTAAAAAAAAATATTAATGTAAAATATTCGTGATAAATTGGAAATATTCATTAAATAAAGTAAGGAAATGTTCATATAAAAATAGGAAATGTTTATTAAAACTAATATTCATTGAATAAAAAATATACATTTCATAAAAATAGGAAATGTCCATTGAAAATAAAGAAATGTTCATTTTAAAAATTGGAAATATTCATTAAATAAAAATTAAATAAAAATAGGAAATATTCATATTAAATAAAAATTAGGGAAGGTTCATATTAATTAAATAAATATTGAATATATTCGTTAAATAAAAAGAAATATTCATTTAATAAAAATAGGAAACGCCTATTTAAAATAGGAAATGTTCATATAAAAGTAGGAAATGTTCATTAAAAAATAGGAAATGCTCACTAAATAAAAATAGCAAAATTATTCATTAAATAAAAAAAGGAAATATTCATTAAAGAAAAATATTCATATTAAATAAAAATAGGAAATATTAATTAAATAAAAATAAGAAATATTCATAAAAAAAAATTGAAAATGTTCATTAAAATAAATTAGAAATGTTCATATAAAAATATGAAATATTCACTGAATAAAAAAGGAAATAATCACAAAATACAAATAGTAAATGTTCATTAAATAAAAATAGAAATATTCATTAAATAAAAGAAAATATACACTACATAAAAATAGGGAATATTCATTAAATAAAAATAGGAAATATTCATTAAATAAAAAAGAAATATTCACTTAATAAAATAGAAAAATATTCATTAAAAAAAAGAAATAAAAAGAAATAGAAAATATTCATTTATTCAAATAAAAAAAAATGTCCATTTAAAATAAATGTTCATTAAATAAATATTGAATATATTCGTTAAATAAAAAGAAATATTCATTTAATAAAAATAGGAAACAAAAAGTTCTCATAAAATAGAAAATGTTCATTGAATAAAAATAAGAAATATTCATTAAATATTAATAGGAGATGTTTATCAAATAAAAATAGAAATGCTCAATAAATAAAAATAGGAAATGTTCACTAAATAAAAATAGGACATGTTCACTAGATTAAAAATAGACATGTTAGGACATGTTCATTAAATAAAAATATTTGAAGCAACCAACAATCGCCAACGTGATTACTCTAATGGATATGTAAAACAAATTAACGTTGTAATGCGCCATTTTGTTTGAGGTGCATTTTTACATTCCTAAGGCCGAATTAGACAGTTTTACAGCATCCCGATGACGTACTGAAATAATTAGATTTCACGGATATCTTTATTTAAACTCATTATTTACACGATTCATTATCATACTTCTCAATTATAAGAAATAATTTCATTTCTACCTTCAAAAAGGTGTTAAAGCACTCAGGAAAAAAAGTGGATGCACACACCTCAGTGTCTCAAGCTTGACTACTTTACTTCATTATGCATTACAATACATTAATTACATTATTTGTAATTAATGTTATAAAAATTATTAGGTTATTAGGTTACAAGACAGTACTATTAATTCTATAATACTGAAATGAAATGTCTTGTGGATAGTGCGTTGGTTTGAGTTTAAAAAAAAATATCATGGTTCCAGACATTCAATTAAAATCGAACCCAACACTCACGTGCCAAAGATTGGAATTAAAGTGATAAATCATTAAGTTAGAAGAAAGTATTTTTAAAATACCGAGTTGATTTTCAACTTTAACAATGTTTTTGAAAATAACATTTTATAGTATTTGCACCCCAATTTGAAAATCTACAAAGGTGTTGCCAACCCCTAAGAAATCTATCCCCTTCCCCATCTTCAACGGATCAGAGTTTATGGAAATACTTTCGATGGCTTAATGATTTATCACTTTAATTCCAATGAAGGTTATGCTATGATTTATTTTAATGTTTTATTTAGATATTTATTTTTAAAAAATAACTCAATATCAAATAATGAAAATTAAATTTTTATAACTTAGCTGATCAAAATATTCACATTAAAATATCAAAATTTAAAAACATAATAAATATTAAAAGCAAAATGCTCGTTAAAAATAGGAAATATTCATTAAATAAAGCTAAGAAATATTCATATTAAATAAAATTAAGAAATATTCATATTAAATAAAAATTGAAATGCTCATTAAATAATTATTGAATATATTCATTAAATAATAAGAAATATTCATTTAATAAAAATAGGAATTGTCCATTTAAAATAGAAATAATCATATAAAAATAGGAAATAATCATATAAAAATGGGAAATATTCATTAAATAAAAATAGGAAATTTTCATTAAATAAAAATAAGAAATATTGATAATAAATAAAAATAGGAAATACCCATGTTAAATAAAAATTGAAATATTCATTCAACAAAAATAAAAATGTCCAGATAAAAGTAGGAAATGTTCTTATAAAAATAGGAAATATTAAATAAAAAATAAAAAAGGGCATTAACAAAATATAGAAAATGTTCTCTATAAATAAAATTGGGAAATGTTCATTATATAAAAAATATTTGAAGCAACCAACAATCCCCAACGTGATTATCCTAATGAATATGTAAACAAATTAACGTTGTAATGCGCCATTTTGTGTGAGGTGCATTTTTTTTACATTCCTAAGGCCAAATCAGACAACATCACGATGACGTACTGAAATAATTAGATTTCATGGATATCTTTATTTAAACTCATTATTTACACGATTCATTATCATACTTCTCAATTATAAGAAATAATTTCATTTCCTTCCTTCAAAAATGTGTTGAAGCACTCAGGAAAAAAAAGTGGCTACCCACACCTCAGTGTCTCGTGCTTGACTACTTTACCTCATTATAATCGTCACGAAATACCATTTAATTAGAATATTTGTAATTATGTTATAGGCAATTATTAGGTTATTAGGTTACAAGACAATACTATTTTAATTCTATAATACTGGAATGAACGGTCTAGTGCAGGGGTCTTCAAACTACGGCCCGCCATTGTCATCCATCCGGCCCGCGACAGCGAATAGCTTATTGTTGCTGTAATAAGTTGGATAAAAAACACAGAATAATGACAATAACTCGGTTTTATTGACTTGCTTGGTAAAGCTAAATGACAAGCATAATACGCAGAAAATTTGACTTAAGCATAACAACTAACAAATAATTGAAATGAATCCCACTAACATTATATACTAGTGAACATCCGCGGTTACCCTCGGTAGTTATACCTACCTATTTCCGCTTTTAACCAATAGATGTCGTCAAGTGTCACGGTCGTATCGATAAACATAATAGAAATTGTAGTAATTGAACAAGCGAATTTAGCAAGCGTATGCTCGCTCAGAGCGCGTACTCGGCGACTGGTCTAGAAATTATAGATAATGGCAGAAAAACTAAAACGGTTTCGGCCCTGGTACTTAGTGGAGTAAACAGTATCATCCTAAGGCTGGAAAGTTAGGAGACTCCCGGTCTAGTGGATAGTGTGTTGATTTGGATTAAAATTTCCCATGGTTCGACTTTCAATTCAAAATCGTACCGATAACTCTCATGTCAATGCTTGGAATTTAACGTGATAAATCTATAAGCCGTAAAATATTTTCAAAAAC
The DNA here is from genome assembly GCA_021605095.1 of Caerostris extrusa. NCBI lineage: Eukaryota > Metazoa > Arthropoda > Arachnida > Araneae > Araneidae > Caerostris > Caerostris extrusa. Next base: position 72,967 of record BPLR01010974.1, read on the forward strand.
CTGAACAAAGGAAGATGGGAAAGGAGGTGTGACCTCTCAAATGCGGAATCATTTGGTTTTTCAGATTTCATTTCAAATTGTGGCATCAATATGTAGGTAGGCCCCAGTGATAATGCTGATGATGTAATTAGGTCTTGGATTTCAACCCGCAGATAGTGTCGTTACATCATCATGAATGGCGCAACAACCCCATGGTGGACCAAGGCCGTCTGCCTGCTGGCAGATTTCTAAACGTGAGATGTCTTCTTTTTTTACGGAGTTATGGTTGTCAGCCCTACGCCCAGCGCTCTACTGTCATTTTAGACTGGGACCTACAGTTTTTAAAGTGGATTCCGAACCACTACAAACATCCATGGCAACGCCGGGACTCGAACCCTAAACCTGTGATACCGAGCGCCAGAGCGCTTGCCACTCGGCCATTCAGGCCCCAAGTGTCGTTACAGTCACTACTTTTATAAAAGAGTAGATTCGATAGTCTGACAGTCTGGATAATTCTGAAAATCGGAATAAAGTGTCTCTCATTGATTATCACGTCCCCTGGTTGGAGTTTTCAGACAACGGCACAAAAACATGAGTGTCGAGAGGTGTGTGCAGCCACTTTTTCCCTGAGAGCTTTAACACATTTTCGAAAGAAGGAAATGAAATTATTTCTTATAATAGAGAAGTATGATAATTAATCGTGTAAATAATAAATTTAAATAAAGATATTCATGATATCCAAATGCCTATTACCCCTGAACGTCCTCCTGGAAACTAATCTTCCTTCCTTATCTCCTTCGGAAGGCATACATCAATAATACACGAAGCTGCAGAGGGGCGTGTGGCTAGCACTCTGGTGCTCGGAACCACAGGCTTCGGGTTCAAGTCCCGGTTGTGCCATGGATGTTAGTAGGAGTTCGAAAGGCACTTTAAGCCGTAGGTCTCTGTCTCATAAGACCTTAAAGCGAGATAGAGCCCAATCAAGACTTCTCACCTACATTATTCCCAAACTGTAAATAGACAACTAAATTCTTGGCACAGTGATGTGGTATGATGTAGTAGTAAACGTTCAACAACAAAATAAATATGTGTACAAAATAGTAGCTATCTCCTATATAGCACACCCTGAGTAATGCTGAATTCACTGCATATCTACCACACTATAGTGAATGAATTCCGATATCAAAATACCAATATTACAAAACATCATATTATCGACATTACAGAATTCCACAAGCAATTTTACGATAGAAATTAATATAACACTCCATATACAAAATTTCTTTTTTTTTTTATTTGCATTTGTGTAAACACAAATAATAGATACCATTATTTATTATGACCAATATCTTGTATTATCCTGTCATATAAAATAAGTTATTGTTATATAAATAACAAAAATAAGAAATGATGTTTTCAGTAAACAATCCCTAAGTGAGAAACGAGATCTATAAACACCAGACTTCTACCAAAATATTACCAATGCATATTCAGTTCCCTCATAATTTTAGATCCTATCTACAAAAAATAGATTCGAGGCAAAACATTTCAACTATTGTTGGATGAAAATATGCGGTCCGGGGTTAAGAAAATTTTCACTTATTATATTTTGTGGTATGGTTAATAGAGTTTTGTTTTATTGTATTGTATAGTTATATATAATTATGTAGATGTTCATAAGTAATAAATACGTGTTTAAGAAATAATTTATTTCATGTTTCAGACGTTTTTAGTGGTTTAACATACAACAATATTTTTGTTGATTTTGACTTTAAACAAATAAAATCTTTTGTTGATTCTGACTTTAAATAATTAAAATTCGTTAAATTTTGACTTTAAATAAATAAAATCTTTTGCCTCAGGTTCCAACTATCAGGTGACATCATTACAGTCACTGCTTTTAGGAAACGAGGAGACTCTACGGCGATTCTAGCAATCCATGTAAAGCGTCTCATATCGATTGTCAGGCTACCTGGAGGGAGTTCTCTCCAGATGACACAAATTCTAAGCTTCTATTACCCCTAAACATCCTCCGGGAAGGCATAGCCTCCTTATCATCAGTTTATAGGCATACATCAATGGAACACAAGACGTGACGATGTTCAAGAACAAAAGAAATATATGTATAAAATAGGAGTCATCTCCTACACAGCACACCCTGAGTAACGCTGAATTTACTGCATATCTACCCCACTATAGGGAATGAATTCAGGTATCAAAGTACCAATGTTAAAAACCTCATATTATCGATATTATAGAATTTCACAAGCAATTTTACGTTAGATATTAAAATAATACGCCATATATATTTTTTTTTGCTTTATGTGTATTTGTGGTAAACATAAATAATATATCCAATAACTTATTATTTATTATGACCAATATCTTATATTATCCTGTCATATAAAATAAGTTATTGTTATATAAATAATAAAAATAAGAAATGATGTTTACAGTAAACAACCCCTAAGTGAGAAGCGAGACCTATAAACACCAGACTTTCACCAAAATATTACCAATGCACATTCAGTTCCCTCATAATTTTAGATCCTATCTCTCATATAACGTAACGTGTATTTATATCTTCTCTGGAGATGTTGCGGCTTCAGTTGCAAAAATTGATTCGAGGCAAAACAATTCAACTATTGTTGGATAAAAATATGCGGTTAGGATTAAGAAAATCTTCACTTATTCCTTTTTCTGGTATGGTTAATCGAGTTTCGATATATTGCTTTATATAGTTACGTACAGTTATATAGATATTCATTAAAAATAATGAATAAAAGTTTAAGAAAAATTTATTTCATGTTTCATATATTTTTAGTTGCTTAACATACATTTTTTTGTTGATTTTTGACTTAAATAAATGAAATCTTTTGTTGATTTTGACTTTTAAACAAATAAAATCTTTTGTTGATTTTGACTTTAAATAATAATTCTGATTTTAAATAAGTAAACTTTTGTTAAATTTTGACTTTAAATAAATAAAACCTTTTGTTGATTTTGACATTAAATAAATAATATATTTTTGTCTCAGATTCCAACTGGCAGGAGCATCATTACAGTCACTGCTTTTAGAAACGAGGAGTCTCTATGACGATTCTGATAATCCATGTAATCGTCTCGCATCGATTGTCAACTGCATCGGTCAACAGCATCGTTCTCGCATCGATTGTTTTCTGACGAACAAAAAAAAGCTGCTATTACCCCTAAAATCCTTCCTGAAGGCATACTCTCCTTATCATCCATCGGTAGGCAGACATCAAGATATCACGAGACCTGATGATGTTCAACAAAACTTAAAAATATGTGTACAAATAATAGCCATCTTCTGAATAGCACACCTGAATAATGCTGAATCTACGAATATCTACCATACGATAGTGAATGAATTCAGATATCAAGGTACCAATATTACAAAACATCATAACAATATTACATCACTGACATTAAGCAATTTCACAAGCAATTTTAAAATACATTTTCTTTTTGTTTTATTTGCATTTGTGGTAAACACAAATAATAGATACCATTATTTATTATGACCAGTATCTTGTATTATCCTGTCATATAAAATAAGTTATTGTATATATAAATAAGAAATGATGCTTTCAGTAAACAACCCCTAAGTGAGAAGCTAGACCTATAAACACCAGACTTTTTCACCAAAATATTACCAATGCATGTTCAGTTCCCTCATAATTTCAGATCGTTCTCTTTAGATGTCGTGGCTCAGTTGCAAAAATAGATTCGAGGCAAAACATTTCAACTACTGTTGGATGAAAAATATACGGTTAGGGTTAAGAAAATTTTCACTTATTATATTTTGTGGTGTGGTTAATAGAGTTTTTGTTTTATTGTATTGTATAGTTATATATAATTATGTAGATGTTCATTATAAGTAATAAATACGTGTTTAAGAAATAATTTATTTCATGTTTCAGATGTTTTTAGTTGCTTAACATACAACATTTTTTTGATTTTGATTTCGACTTTAAATAAATCAAAATTTTTGTTGATTTTGACTTTAAATAAATAAATTATTTTGTTGGAGGTTCCATATCTTTAGCAGGTCATATCGTTACAGTCACTGCTTTTAGAAATGAGGAGACTCTATGGAGATTCTGACAATCTATGTAAAGCAATTAACCGATTAAAAAATCGATATGTAAAGCTCACATCGATTGTCGGGCTACCTGGTAGGAGTTATCTCCAGAAGACACAATAACTAAGTTTTTTATTTCCCTAAAACATCCTCCAGGAAGGCATCGTCTCCTTATCACCAGTTGGTAATCCTACATCAATGGAATACAAGACGTGACGATGTTCAAGAACAAAAAAAAATGTGTATAAAATAGGAGTCATCTTCTGAATACAGAACACCGTGAGTAACGCTGAATCTACTGCATATCTACCACACTATAGGTAATGAATTCAGGTATCAAAGTACCAATAATACGAAACCTCATAATATCGATATTATAAAAATCCACAAGCAATTTTACGATAGATATTAAAGTAACTCTCCATATACACATTTCTTTTTGTTTTATTTGCATTTGTGGTAAACATAAATAATAGATACCATTATTTATTATGGCCAATATCTTGTATTATCCTGTCATATAAAAAAGTTATTGTTATATAAATAATAAAAATAAGAAATGATGTTTACAGTAAACAACCCTCTAAGTGATGGAAGTGAGACCTATAAACACCAGACTTTCACCAAAATTTTACCAATGCATATTCAGTTCCCTCATAATTTTAGAATCCTATCTCTCCTTTAACGTAACGTGTATTTATGTTTTTCTCTGGAAATACTGTGGCTTCAGATGCAAAAATAGATTCGAGGCAAAATAATCTCAACTATTGTTGGATGAAAAATATGCAGTTACGATTAAGAAAATCTTCATTTATTCCATTTTGTGGTATGGTTAATCGAGTTTCGCTTTGTTTTATTATATAGTTGCATATAGTTATGTAGAGATTCATTATAAATAATGAATACGTGTTTAAGAAATAGTTCATTTCATGTTTCAGATATTTTTAGGGTTTAACATACAATAATATTCTTTTGTTGATTTTGACTTTAAATAAGTCAAGTCTCTTGTTGATTTTGATTATAAATAAATAAAATCTTTTGTTGAATGTGACATTAAATAAATAAAAGTTTTTGTTGATTTTGACTTTAAATAGGCCAATCTTTTTGTTGCTTTTGACTTTAAATAAATAAAAACTTTTGTTAATTTTGATATTAAATAAGTGAAATCTTTTATTGATTTTAACTGTAAGTAAATCAAACCTTTTATTGAAGTTGACTTCAAATGAATAAATTCTTTTTTGATTTTTACTTTAAATTGAATAAAATCTTTTGTTGATTTTGACTTCACATAAGTGAAATCTTTTTTGTTGATTTTGACATTAAATAAGTTACATAAAAAGAACATATATTTTCACTCAAATGAACTAAATTATCTTGATAATTTTGAATTGGAAAATCTGAAAACAATTTTATATATATATGTAATAACTATGTTTACTAATATTAATTATATATTAATATTAGTAGACATGAGAGTAGTAGTGAATGAATGAAAATTATGAAATATTATTTTATTTGCATTTGTGGTATGCATAAAGAATAGATAATATTATTTATTATTTATTATGACCAATATCTTATATTATCCTGTCATACAAAATAAGTTATTGTTATATAAATAATAAAAATGAGAAATTATGTTTTTCAGTAAACAATCCCCTTAGTGAGAAGCGAGACCTGTAAACACCAGACTTTCTCCAAAATATTACGAATGCATATTCAGTTCCCTCATAATTTTAGATCGTATCTCTCATTTAACGTAACGTGTATTTATATTTTCTTTGGAGATGTTGAGGCTCCAGTTGCAAAAATAGATTCGAGGCAAAATAATATCAACTATTGTTGAAAGAAAAATATGCGATTAGGGATAAGAAAATCTTCACTTATACCATTTTGTGGGCATGATTAATCGAGTTTCGCTATATTGCTTTACACTGAAGTGAAAAAGTCATGGGATACCTCTTAATATCGTATCGGCCCTCCTTTTTCGCCCTGCGAAGTACAGCAACTCGACGTGGCATGGACTCAACAAGTCGTTGGAAGTCTTCTGCAGGAATATTGAGCCATGCTGTCTCGATAGACGTCCATAATTGTGAACGCGTTGATTGTGCAGGATTTTGGGAACGAACAGAACTCTCGATGATGTCCCATAAATGCTCGATGGGATTCATGTCGGGCGATCTAGGTGGCCAGATCATTCGTTGGAATTGTCAGAATGTTCTTCAAACCAATCGCGAACAGTTGTGGCCCGGTGACATGGCGCATTGTCATCCATTAAAAATCCCATCGTTGTTTGGGTACATAAAGTCCATGAATGGCTGCAAGTGATCTCGAAGTAGCTGAACATAAGCATTTCCAGTCAATGTTCGGTCCAGTCGCACCAGAGGACCAAGTCCATGCCATGAAAAAAAAACAGCCCACACCATTACGGAGCCACCACCAGCTTGAACAGTGGCTTGCTGACAGTTTGGGTCCATGGCTTCGTGGGGTCTGAGCCACATTCGAACCCTACCATCAGCTCTTACCAACTGAAATCGTGACTCATCGGACCAGGCCACGGTTTTCCATTCATCTAGGGACCAACCGATATGCTCACGTGCCCACGAGAGTCGCTGCAAGCGATGTCGTTCTGTCAGTAAAGGCACTCGAGTCGGTCTTCTGCTGAATAACCCAAGAAAGCCAAATTTCTCCACACAGTTCTAACAGACAAGTCCCTTGTACGTCCCACATTGATTTCTGCGGTTATTTGACGAAGTGTTGCTTGTCTGTTAAATTTACGACTCTTTGCAGACGTCGCCGGTCTCGGTTGTTAAGTGCAGGCGGTCGACCACTGCGCTGTCCATGGTGGGATGGTATGCCTTAAATTTCATACTCTCGGCCCACTCTTGACACAGTGGATCTGGGAATGTTGAATTCCCTAACGATTTCCGAAATGGCATGACCCATGCGTCTAGCTCCAACTAACATTCCGCGTTCAAAGTCTGTTAATTTCCGTCGTGTGGTCATCATCACGTCAAAATCTCTTCACATGAATAACTTGAACAGAAATGAAAGCTCTGCAGAAAGCACTGCGCATTTATACCTGTTCTACGCGATGCTACTGCCATCTGAAAATTTGCATATTGCTATCCCATGACTTTTGTCACTTCAGTGTATATACTTACGTATATAGTTATGTAGAGATTTATTATAAATAATAAATACGTGTTTAAGAACTAATTTATTTCATGTTTCAGATATTTTTAATGGTTTAACATATAACAACAATTTTTGTTGATTTTAACATTAAATAAGGCAAACCTTTTGTTGATTTTGACATTAAATAAGGCGAACCTTTTGTTGATTTTGACTTTAAATAAATAAAATCTTTGTTGATTTTGACTTTAAATAAATAAAATCTTTTATTGATTTTGGCTTTAAATAAGTCAAACCTTTTATTGATGCAAGACTTTCAATAAATAAAATTTGTTACATTTTGACTTTAAGTAAATAAAATCTTTTGTTGATTTTGACTTCAAATAAGTGAAATCTTTTGTCTTTGATTTTAAAACAAAACCTTTATTGACTTTGAATTTAAATAAATAAAATCATTTATTTATTTCGACTTTAAATAAGTCAAACCTTTTGTTAATTCTGACTTTAAATAAATAAAATCGTTTGTTGATTTTTCTTAAATAAATAAAATCTCTTGTTCATTTTGACTTTAAATAAATTATATAAAAGAAAATCATTTATTTTAAATCAAATTATTAAAATTATTGTGATAATTTTGAATTTGAAAATCTGAAAATATGCAAGACAGAAAAACAATTTATGTACATTATAACTATGTTTACTAATATCAATATATAATGAATGAATATTATTTCATTGAATATTGAAAATGAAATAGTCTTTTCAAGATATTAAAACAAATTAACTGTTTCTATTAATCGATTGCTTTGAAAAAACAAATTCTACTGCTAAAAGAAGAAAGTAAAATTTCTCATGAATTAATTTTAACGTTTTCAAAAAAAATTTTATGTTTTTGTAAGAGTTAAGTGATTTTATTATTAATTTTTTTACGTATTTAATTAAAGTTTTCCTCTTTAATTAAATGATTTTATACAGTAAGAGAACAATTTTTCTGCACTATTTGAGATATGTTTTATCTATTTGTGTGTTGTCTCACAATCCGCTTATTAACCTCCTCAGAAAGTATAACACCACTTCTTAAAGCCGGCGCTATTCCTTATAATTTTTATGGATAATGTATTAAATGAATAATGCTTTGCTATAAAACTTTCAAAGGTAATTGCTTAGATTATTCAGGTTTTAATGGTGAAAATCAGGAAATATTTAATTATTTAATCCAACAGTTAATCTCCAAGGAGTCTGATCATTTTCAAAGCAGAGAACATAGCACACATCGTTAGTGAGAATCGAATCTTCGTCCTTCAACATGCTTTCTAGAATGAATAAACAAGGTTCCTTAGCTATGCATCCTAATCACATAGATTGAAAGATTTTTAAAAATCCATGGTGTTTCTATGTATTGGATTGCAGTTTAAAATTGTCAAATTTTGTGGTTGGAGTCCATAATTAACCTTCATTCTGAATTTTAGTACACTATTACCGCAATTCCAGCGCTCTGGTACCATAGGTTTCGGGTTCGTATCCCAACGGTGCATGGATGTTTGTAGTGATTCGGAATCCACTTTAAGCCGTAGGTTCAAGTCTCACATGACTGTAGAGCGTCACAGAGCCTAATCAGATTTCTCACCCACACCATTTCCAAACTGTAAAGGGGCAACTTAGACCTAGGCACAATGATGTGGTGTAGTGTAGTAGTAGTAGTCTCATTTGACTGTAGAACGTGGGGCATAGAACTGACAACCATGCCCGGTAAAAAGAAAACATCTACTGTCTACAAATCTGCCAGCTAGCATACAGCCCACCATGGGATTGTTGCGTCAATGTTGATGATGACCATGACTGCGGAAATTACCAGATTTCTAGTAATTTTATCCTACATTATTTCGCAATATTGTTTAAATTTATAAATAACCTGAATAAAATAAATAAAAGCCTGAACCTAAAATTAAACATAAACCTTACTTGAAATAAAATTTATTTTAAATTACACCAGGATGAATGCCTTTACATAATGTAGCTAACAAAATGAAATAAAATACCTAGTTTTCTTTTTTTAGCAACTATCAATTATTATATTTGTATTTTTTATATATTTTTAAACCCTAAATATTTCTCAAGTTATTTAACACTCTTATTTAACACTTATATACATCAACATTTCACTTATCAGTAAGAAGTGGTGTTGTGCTTCTGAGGAGGTTAATAAGCGGATTGTGAGACAACACACAAATAGCTAAAAACATATCCCAAATACTGCAGAAACATTTTTCTGTTACCTTATAAAATCATTTAACCAAAAGGAAAACTTTAATTAAATACCTAAAAAATTAATAATAAAATCACTCAATTCTTACAAAACATAAAATTTTTATAAAATTAATTCATGAAAAATATTACTTTCTTCTTTTAGCAGTAGAATTTGTTTTTCAAAGCAATCGATTAATAAAAATAGTTAATTTATTTTAATGTCTTGAAAAAATATTTTCATTTTCTATATTCAATGAAATAATATTTTATAGTTTTAATTTTATGTCAGCTCTAAATTTTTAATGTTAACTAAAAGTGAAATAATATTCCTTCATTAAGGTATATAGTACTCTAAAAATATATAGAAATTTTTAATATCACCTTATTCAATTCTAATTTCTACTTATGTTTTTCTCCTAAAATTACTAAAAAAAAAAACATCAAATACATCAAATTACTTTTTAGATTACTCAGGTTTTAATGGTGAAATTCAGGAAATATTTAATCCAATAATTAATCTCGCCGAGTCTGCTCATTTTTCAAAGTAGCTACCAAAGTATATGTCATTAGTGTGAATCGAATCTTCACCCTTTTACGTGTTTCTTAGAATGAAATAACAAGGTTCCCTAGTATAATCACATAGAACGAAAAGTTTTAAAAACTACATCGTATTTCAATGTGTTCGATTACAGTTTAAAATTATCAAAGATTGTGGTTGAAGTCCAAAATTAACCTTCATTCGGAATTTTAGTATTACAGTATTATGGAAATTACCAGATTTCCATTAAAAAATTATACTGCATCCTACAATATTTGCTCCCTGATGGCCAATTGGCTAGCGTTCTGGCCTTTGGTACCACAGGTTTCAGGTTCGAATCCTGACGGTGGCATGGATGTTTGCTAGTGGTTAAGAAACCACGTTAAACTGCAGATCCCGGTCTAATTAGCCTAAAATGCGCAAAAAATGACCGTAGAGCGACATACCAAATCAAACCTACATTATGTCTTAATATTCTTTGAATAAATAAAATATAATAGACCTGAATAATTAAATATAAGCCTGAAATTAAATATAAACCTTACTAGAAATAAAATTAATTTTAAATTACATCATATTTGGTTTGTCGCTCTACAATCATCTTGAGCACACTAGGATTATACAGACCGGAACCTACAGATTAAAATGAATTCCGAACCCCTACAAACACACATGGCACCGCTGGGACTCGAACCAGAAACCTGTTGTACCGCGAGCCAGAGTGCCAGCCACTAGAACATCAGAATTACAACAGGATAAATTACTTGAACTAACGAAAAAAACAACTAGTTTTCTTTTTATCAATTATAATATTTGTATTTTTATATATATATATTAAACCCTAAATATTTTTCAATTTATTCACGTGCCTAGAAATTTTTAATATCCATTTATTCAATTCTCATTTTCTACTTATATGTTTCTCTTTCAATTACTAAAAAAAAAACAAATTATTTTTGTTAATTAAACTGAAATGCTTCTAATATATCCAATTAGTCCTTAAACGGTGCCAAAGTACTTGAAATATACACTATGTGGAAGAAAGTGACGGGACACGACACTATAACGACATAAACCCATATTTATTAAAATTAATAGGAGGTAGGGCCTCCTTTGGCTGCGATCACAGCTGCAACCCTTCTGGGCATGCTTTCCACTAAATTAGCCATAGTGACAAGAGGAATTTCCTTCCAAATGTTTAACAGGAAGTTACATAGTTCAGGCTTGCTTTTGGGGGAGTGGGGTGCAGGCCCTCAACCGACGGTCCAATTCGTCCCAGAGATGTTCAATTGGGTTAAGATCAGGGCTCTCCACTGGCCGCTCCATGCGTTCTCCGGCCACTCCATGCGTTTAACGTTGTTGTTCACATACCAATCAAGAGTCCTCCTTGCGACATGGCATGTTGCGTTGTCGTCTTGATACCAGCAATCATCCATACCGTACGTTGCCCACAAGGTAGGAAGGACATGATTGTCGAGAATATCACAGTATCTATCGGCATTCATCGCACCATCAACCTTCACCAGTGGGCCAGCCCCATACCAGGAGAAACAGGCCCATGCCATCAATCCTCCTCAACCAAACTTTGCAGTTGGGACGACACACTCGGGCAAAAGGCGTTCGCCTGGTAAACGCCATACCCAAACACGTTCATCGGAACGGAAAAGGGTAAATCGTGACTCGTCACACCAAAGGACGCGTTTCCAGTCATCCAGAGTCCAAGTACGGTGGTCTTTGGCCTATCGAAGGCGCGCTTTTCTTAATCGCGCGTTTTCGTAATCAAAAGCTTATGGGCCGCCGAACGTCCAGTGTAACCTAACTTATGGGCCTCGATACGAAGAGTCTTGGTCGAAACGGCCACACCTGTGGCTTGTCTAAACTCATTAGCGATGTTATCCATGGACGTTTGATGGTTACTTCGAATTTCCCTACCGAGCACCCGCCGGACTCTGCTGGTGAGAACTGTATGTCGTCCACTTCGGGGTTTGTTCTGACAGTGTCCCTCAGTTGTGCAGCGACACACAACACGTGCTACAGTTGATTTTGAGCAGTTACGGAGACGGGATATCTCCCTAATTGACACCTTGGCAAGATGCAATCCAACCAACACACCTTTCTCGAACTCAGACAACTCTTCCCGTGACGGCATCTTGACAAAAAACAACTCTAGTCGACTCCACAGAGTATTTATAGGATATGGCTGACACGTGATACCTATTGTTGCGCATGTGTCAGCTGTATTGTCGACTTTTCTACTTTTCGAGTGGTGTCCCGTCACTTTCTTCCAGATAGTGTATTATACACTGAAGTGACAAAAGTCATGGGATAGCAATATGCAAATTTTCAGATGGCAGTAGCATCGCGTAGAACAGGTATAAATGCGCAGTGCTTTCAGAGCTTTTCATTTCTGTTCAAGTTATTCACTTTCTTCCAGATAGTGTATTTGTCCTTTATATCATATTTTTAATGTTTTTTTTATAAGAGAAAAAAAGTAATATATAGATGTTTTTTTGTACAATCCATTTAATTAAATAAAAAAATAATATGATTACTTTTTCAGTAGTACTCGAAAATTCTTTTTATCAAATAATCTAAGAATTAACTATAATTATCGCAAATGAAAATTACTTTATGAGTTTTTTTCGGGGGAGGGGGGGAATGGTTTGGAAAAAATATAAAAATTCCGTTTATTAATTAGTGTGATTAAAATGGAATTCTACGATAAATATAATTTAAAAATCTAATAAATAATTTGAAAAAAAATATTTTTTAAGTAATTAGAATTTTAATCAGTAATTTAAATCTGGATCTATATATAAAAAAAAATCTCAATCTTTATACTTTAAAAACATTTAAAAATAAATTTTTTAATGTACAATAAAAATGCTTAAAAATAAAATGTTTTTATGGTAAATCAGAATCTTTTTATTTTTTGAATAATTAACATATATACTTATGTTTATGTCTTTTATTAATTTTTACTGCAAGAAAATTTTATAATTAAAAAAAATAGTAATAAATAAATAAAAAAAATGATTTGATATGTGTCATTAAAAAATGTCCTTAAAAATCTGAAAATTATTTAATTTAATTTTTTTTTAAGTTCTATGCATTTGCTTTAATTAATTTTTCACAAATTGCTAATTTCATTAACAAAACAAGCTTTAATATTATATACTATCGATGCAATTGATACAAGAAATTAAGGCTAAAATCTCCTTTTAAAGACCTTTTATCGGCATTTTAATTCAATGTAATCTTGTTTTTATTGGCTGAAATAATCCTGGTATTATTTTTAACTCACGAAATACAAGAGATGTGCTAAGAATAGGAAAATTAAAGAGTCTCCATTGTTTAAGTTTTTGTTTTTACTTCCTTGCTTGCTCAAATGTGAATTTTTCCCCTATCTCTCCCTAAATGTTTTTAAGGGGTCGTAAAAAAATTACAAATAAAACTTTTCGATCTCATTTTATTGTTAAACGCAATTACTCTACCAAGTGTATGATATAAATAAATATTTTTTTTATTAATGTTGGATTATATTATGTTCCTTAATTTATTTCTAAAATTTTTATATCTCTTAGTGATTCGAAATCCATATTAAGTTGTAAGTTCTAGTCTAATTAGCTTAAAGTGTGCACAAAATAGCCGTAGAGAGGCAAACCAAACCAAACCAGCAAGAATGTTAACTATTCATTCAAGATCTTCTGTTAAAATCTCCAATCCATTTAAGTTTTTGTAAAGTTAAAGATAATTTGAACCATTCTTTATATTATAGAACTTAAACCAAGATAATATGCAACTTATATGCGAGGTTTTTATCAGCTTCATCAATAAAGGAATGATAATTTCAAGAATAATTTCAGAAAAAAACATATGCAACAATATACATATGGCAATCTGTTAAACTTAAAATATAATTGCCACAATATGCATATGATGGAGTAGAAAATCTATTAATCTCCAACAATATTATTAACTGTTCATTCAAGATTTTCTATTACATTATTACAATCTACAATCCATTTATGTTTTCTATAAATTTAAAGATAATTTGAACCATTCTTTAATTTATAGACCTTAAACAAAGATAATTTGTAACTATCACGTCAAGACAGAGTTTACCCCTCATAACAGATGGGCAGAAAGGTTGATAGGCTGACACATAGAGGGCTCTACAAGTATTAATTCCATATAAGTTTTAGTTAGCCTTAACTTTCAAAAGACACGTATATAAATTTGACAGCTGCTGCACTATTAGTATGTGAGTTATAGCATTTTTAGTGAATCAACTTTTGTTAGTTTGAAAAATGGATAAAAGGAATTTCGTGTGTTAATAAAAAGCATTGCACTTTTTATGAAAAATTACTATTGCAACCAAGGCTTGGCTTGATTAACATTATTCGAACTTTGCACCAGGAAAATCAATCGTAGAGAAGTGGTTTGCTAAATTTAAACGAGGTGAAATGGGCACCGAGGACGCTGCACGCAGTGGACGCACCAAAGAGGCTGTTACCGACGAAAAAATCAAAAAAGTCCACAAAATAATTTCTGATAACCGTAAAAGTGAAGTTGATTGAGATATCCGAGGCCCTAAAGATATCAAAGGAGCGTGTTGGACATATCGTGAATGAATATTTGGATATGCGAAAGCTCTGTTCAAAGTGGGTGTTGCGCGAGCTCACAATCGACACAAAACAAAAACGAATTGATGATTCTAAGCAGTGTTTGGAGCTGTTCAATCGTAATAAACCCGAATTTTTGCGTCGATATGTGACAATGGATGAAACATGGCTCCATCATTTCACACCGGAGTCCAATCAACAGTCAGCTGAGTGGACTGCACGTGATGAACACTAAAAATTCTATAACTCACATACTAATAGTGGAACAGCTGTTAAATGTATACATGTGTCTTTTGAAGGTTAGTGCTAACTAAAAAGTCATATGGATTTAATACTAGTAGAGCCATCTATTTGTCAGCCTACGAACTTTTCCAGCCACCTCTTAATTGCTATGGGAGTATGTTACCCCTCCTAGAACTCTATAAACTGATCTGATGCACGCCATATAATAGTTTATAGCAATAAATTTTTCTACCTTAATGCTACGTCAGGAGTAATTCTTTTACTGTAATAAAATATACAAAATAGAGTTCAAAAACGGATAGACTTCATTCTCAGTGTAAATTGTGACAAAGTATCTGATTTTATAAACGACTAGAATAGTTCTACTAATTACTTCATAGGTAGTTCGTTGGGTTTTCCAATGAAAAGAATCAGGGATTAAAAACAGATAGATCACACAAAATCAAAAACCCAGCTGCGTCAATGCAGAAGAATGATATGATAAATTCGTAATCCGAAAATTCTTCCTTTGTGTTCTAAAAGACGGTAAGAAGACTATGAAATGCCAGGTCCCATGAGTGTGTTTATACCGAATTGCCTTTACAAAATATTGGTACAATGTCATCTTTCACACTCCCTGTTTAGCGTTGTTCGATTTATTTTCCTTGCGATGTTTTCCTTAAATTATTTCTGGTGGCTTCATGTTCTTCTGTGGGAAGAAGATGTTTCAGTATCATTTAAATTGGCAACATAGGATGAATGTATGTTAAACAATCATTTATTTTAATATTTATCAGTTAAAGTAAGTTTTTTTATCTAATATTGTCCTGTTAGGGAATTGAATAAGAATTTTTTTTTTAACCCTGACATTTCTTTTGTAATTCCTTTCTGAAAACCACCAGGTATTGTATAGAATAATCTTTGTGTAACAAGTAAAAAATGTTTATAAATCTTTAGAAATACAAACAAACTAATGTTAAAGGTTAAACTGTTAAAATATGTCACTACTGATCTTTAAAAAATGAATATGCGTTGTTAGTTTTAGGTGTTTTTTATTTATTTTAATTTAAATTTACGACTTTTAATTTCAAAAGGAAAAAAATATGTAGTTTGTTTTTAATTAAATTTTCTGTAAAAGCTATCTTCACTAAAAATTAAACGAGATTTAAAAATATTAAAAAATGTACGGTGTGTTCAGGACATTCACTTACAAAATGGGAGAGATAGTGCATTATAGGAACTATAATTTCGCATGAAATCATAGTCGCAAGTGGAAAAATTATAATATTATATATCAGTACTTTTGCTGACACGAGCAAGAGTTTTTTCTGTTGATTATGTGCAGTCTGAGCAACATTGGGGTTGGTTAAATCTTCATTAAATGTATACACAGAGCTGGCTAAATCTTTACTTTACGTATATGCATAGAGTTGGTTAAATCTTCCTTTTTCATGTATGAACAGAGTTGTTTACATTGGAAATTCTGTTATTAAAATAATATTTATCGTGACATTAACTATGATATCTAAAATCATTTTACTTTCCACTACTTTGATACTTGACAAATTGGTAAGGAGGCTGTTATTTTATTCCATGTCAGTCTTAACTAATCTAAAATCATTTTCACCAATTATCTCGTTTTCCCGAAATCTTTTCATCAACTAACTATTGCAAAATTGGAAAGCTACTAAGATACTTGCTACTTGCCACATTCTGTTCATACAGAACATTCTGTTATTAAAATAATATTCATATCGTGACATTAAACTATGTCAGTCTTAACTAATCTAAAATCATTTTCACCAACTAACTATTGCCAAATTGGAAAGCTACTAAGATACTTGCTACATGCCACTACATTTTGCTACTTGCCAAATTGGCAAGGAAGCGATTTATCCCAATTTGTGGGCCGTAATATGAACCATTCTATTAGAGAATATCCATTTCTTGATATATAAATTATTTCATTATTAACTAACATAAAATAACTATTATCAACTAACCTACTAACCATCAACTAACTATTGTCAAATTGGAAAGCTACTATGCTACTTGTTACTTGCCAAATTGGCAAAGAAGCATTTTATCTCAATTTGGGGGCATGTACACTATCTATTTGGGGGACATATATACCAATTGACCTATATACCATCCCATTAATAAAAGAATATCCATAACGTGATATTTAAATTAATTCTTTATTAACCAATTTAAAATAATTTTAGTAACTAATTTTTAAAAAAAATTATCAACTAACTATCGAAATACCCAAATGGTTATTCAGCCATGCCACCGCCTACATAACTTGACATGAGCAACAATTGCATTTCAGTGATCTAAGTGCTTAGCTGATTATTCTACTATGTAATCATCGGAAAGGAGAAAAGGGCTTTACTCCACGATCCAGTAAACATCTGAAATAATATATGAAGGTATAAATATATGTCATGTGGCTCTTTCCATTCGATTGGTTCGGAACAACATCTAATTACCCATCGCTGAGTTCGATTACGCTGTAAATCCACCCTTAATTTAATTATTGCAAAGCTAATCCACGAAAAACGTGGAGCCATTTCCTCCGTAAAAGAGAGAATGCAAGATGTTTATTTGTTTACCGCGCCGAGTTTCATAATTCTCATAATTTAGATGCGGGCTCTTTGTACCTTTGTGCCAAGATAAAATCCACTATATATATATATTGACGTTAATGTTGAGCTTTAATTGTGTGTAATGGATAATATTTAGACCACAAATTATATTAATTGCATATTGTGTTGCGAGAAACAGAAATTTGTTTTGTTTGCAGGCGATACAATTCCTTAGGATAGCTGAAAATTAATAATTATGATAAAAAAATTACAATGTTTAACTACTGTCAGTATTACATATGGACAAACCTGATTAAGTTGACATGTAATTTGAAAATGTTTCATAGAAATGTCATAATTTAGTAAGATAAAATGATTAAGTTTAAGAAATTTGTTGTTTATAAATGTCATTGAAGGTTAGTTGTCACTAGGACAGAACATTCAGCCTCACAGAGGATATACAAAAGAAGGATAGTAACATTGGGCATATAATAAATATACCACAATTATTTGATAATATATATATATATATATATATTATCAAATGATTGTGGTATATGCCCAATATCTATATATATATATATCTATATATATATCTATATATCTATATATATATATGCCCAATGGATATATTATATATATATATATATATATATATATATATATCTATATATATATATATATATATATATATATATATATATATATATATATATGTATATATATATATATATGCCACAATTATTATGTGCCAATTTCCAGCGTAGTTTCTATCGGTTTTATATTCTTGACATAGTAATCCCTAACATAATACAATAACATTACGTCAGGGATTCATGAACTTCTGAAGACAGTTAACAATCTTCTGGTCGATAGTAGTGAACAGTATTACAGAAGGAAGAATCTGATTACGTTGATATGTAATTTGGCGAAACATCTTGGAAATTCTATAATTTAGTAAGATAAATTAAGAAATTTGTAGTTTTCACATATCACTGGAGCTTAGTTGACACTAGAACAGCACATTCAGTATTTCAGAGGATATACAAAACGAAGGATAGTAACATTGGACATATATTATACCACAATTATTTGATATGACCACTCCAAAGGATGACATCAAGAAGATTCGAACCCTACTTCACACCTCTTCATTCGCCATACAAAGAATTTCTCATTGATAGATTTAATGTCCAATTCCCGGCGCAATTTCCTTCTGATTTATATTCTTGTGTTGCTTTCAATCAGGATTCACAAATTTCTGAAGACAGCTATCCGCTCATAGTATATTTAACATACCTTCGGGCAGACTGTCGTGACATTACCAGAACCGCAAGCTGCCTATAGGAACTTTAACATAACTGCGGGCCACTTACAATGACTTAACATCAATGCAGATTCACTATAATGATTACAACATAATTGCTGGCCACTTAACATGACTTTAACATAATTAATAGCTGCATATGAGGATTTAACATAATTGTGGTCCTTGTTAAAAGTGAACAAAAATACCTTTTATATATGCATTATATATATGTGTGTGTGTATGTGTGTGTGTATGTGTGTATATAAAGTGTGTATATTTATATATATATATATATATGTATATAAAGAGTTAAATGAAGAATGCATTCTATATAATGAAAAGCAAATAAAAAGAATTCACATGCGTGATATTACATTGTTAGAATTTTATTTATTTTTTGTTGTAACAAAGCACCAAAGTGATTAAATAATCATATGGTTTCTATTTATTGATTATTCATTCCTAAAAATGTCGTTTAGAACTATAAGCAGTTCTAAAGAGGTTTGTGCATTTTAATTCGTTATCAAGGAAATATTTATTTTAGTGCAACATTTTCTTTTAGCAGCAACATAGAAATAAAAACTTATATTTTAAAAGTTTTTTTTTTTAATTTTATGTAATAAGTTAGAGCAGGATTGTTTTCAGTGATTAATGTTCTGATAAAAATCTCTCCAAAAATTATACTGGACTTAGAACATAACCTGTCAGATCTTAAACAAAAGAAACATATCCGGCATGTTTCTGCCCAGTTAGGAAAATATAATGGGTTCTTTATTACCCTTTGGGGGATATAATGAGATTTACTCCCATTGGAGTATAATGGGAGCTTTATTATAAAATATGGTCCTTTCAGTAAAAAACATGATAGTTAATTAGATTGTTATAGTAGAATGTGATAAGATTGCTTATCACTGTATGTTCTATGTCTTAAAAAGTTTATAACTCTTTGTTTAATGTTACAAATCAGAAAGCTCTTGTTTCTGATAATATTCCCTAAAAAGGTTTCTGGCCGTTTAAGAGCCATTCATTAAAAAATATATAAATAAGTAAAAATGAAATGGGATCGGCAAATTTCAACTTATCATGTGGGAACATTCGAGAACGGATGGATAAACTCAGGAATATGCCACTGTTTAATAATGCACGAGATATATGAAGTAATTGATTGAGATACTACAAGAATGGCCAAATTCAAATAGCCACATGAATATAGCAATGTTGAATAGATCAAGAACTTCGTGAAGAATGAATTGTTGAAGAATCTCTAAAATAATATGCAAAATAAGACCAATGCAGTCGTAAATGAAGTATTCCAAATTCTACAAAAAACACTATAAAATTCAATAGTCAAAAGAATATACAAAGTGGGTAAAAAAGTATTTGCACAATACAGTTTTGTTTACAATTCAAAAAAAAATGCATTAAAAAGTACAAAAATGGGCACCGAAAAAGACACAATAACCTTATAAATCTAAACTAATTTTTAAAAATACAACGCAATACAAGTACTTAAAAAAAAAATTTTGCAATAAAATTCAAAAATATCTTACGTCAAAAAGATTTCAAACCAACTCAACTTTAGGAAATTTGCAAACAAATTTGAAATCATCCCGCAGTAAATAACATACGTAAGACTACTCATTTAAAGGGAGGTAGTGTCGACACTTTATCAAAGTTGATTGTTGATTTCAATTTGTGATGGCACCTAAGAAACTGTCCGATCTCATAACCAGGAAAAAATTGTTTCTTGTTGAAAATGGCCTAAGTTATCGAGAAATAGGAAAAAGGTAAATGTTTGCTTTTCTACGTGAGTTTGAACATTATAAAACGTCACAAAGAAAGAGGATCTACATCAAATAACTTGCAGTTCTGGACACTCACTGTTAAATAAACATTGAATTAAGCGAAACCATTATAAGAGAAGGCATAAAAAATCCATTTGTTAGTGCGATAAAGCCAATCTCGCATCAACATCTAAGTTCAAATTAGTGCCCAAAGTATTCGAAATGTTCTGCACGATGCACAAATTTATGGGAGAAAAAGGAAAAATTATATATTGAACGAAATAGAGTTGAAGAGACTCGAATTCGTTTAAAAATATATCAATAAGCCAAAATTTCCGGAAAAATAAAAGTCTCCGTTAAGGACATAAGTTCAATATCTTTAAATCAGATGGCAATAAATTATTTCGAAAAAATTATTGTTATTTTCCATACTAAAAATGTATTACCCACAGTGAAACATGGAGGAGGCTCTGTTATGGTTTGGGGGTGCATGGCTAGCAAATTAAAGATGGTAATTTGTGTTTCATTGATGGGAATATGACAGCTCGAACCTAAATATTGATGTGTTGCAAAAAAAGATAACTTGCCACAAAGTGCAATAAAATTGGGTTTCAGTAATTCGTACTATTTTCAGCAGACAATGATCCCAAGCCCACTGCCGGTATAACACGAATGTGGTTGCTTTATAATGTACCCAGAAGACTTGCTTTCCACCACAATCACCAGACTTAAATCCTTTGGAAAATTTTGGAATTCTTTGGATATTTAAGAAAGTAAGAAAAAAGATTTTTTCAAGCAAATCTGCACTTAAACAAGCTCTTATTGAAGAGTGGTCAAATATTGACCCTACTGTTACAGAAAATTTAATTAAATCAATGCCAGCAAGATTACAAGCAGTAATAGATGCTAATGGAATGCATACTAAATATTAGTTATTTGAAATTTTCTTATATATTATATATCTTTTGTATTCATGCGGGTGTGCAAATACTTTTTGACACGCGATATTTTAATTTCAGAACCAAAAAATTTTTTTATGTATATTATTGTATTTTTCTGTTTAATTTAGGTGATTAAACTTACAAAAATTGGTATTCAAAGTAGAATATTTCTTAATGCTTAATTTTATGATTTGCAAGGAAAAATACAGAAGTGTGCAAATGTTTTGTACCCACTGTATCAAAGTTTGAAAATTCTAGATATAAATGAAGAATGAAACATTCCAAATACAATAAGAAGCACTATACAGCTCAATAGGCACCGAAAAATACCAAAAGGGATAAATATGAAACTTCAAGAAGAGAGGAATTGATCAACGCACTAGGGAGTACTTATAGCCATTGGAAATACAAATGTTCAAAATCTCAACCCAAAACATGAAAAGAGATTCAAAACCATACTACGAAACACTTCAAACAAAAAGCCAAATTCTCCAAAAAATTCCTTAAATGTAAGTTATTCATAACTCATTTCAAGAGTTAAGGGGCTAAAGTACCATTTTCCGCCAAAATTTGTAATGGAGTTTTATTATTTGACCCTCTTTTTCGGATAACGTCACAGACCCATAACTAGGACAACATCTTGTTCACACATGATAAAAAAAAAAAAAAAAAAAAACTATGCTATTATAGATCCCGTGAGTTTTGAACTTGTATACAAAAGGAATTCGATCGGAATTCTCCCCCTGTTCAATCTGTCTGAGTTTCGGACACTCACTGTTACAATAAACATTGAATCTCATCGTTTCTGAAACCAATGAATTATAAATAAATTTCCTCTTCATGAAAAATAATCTGCATCAAATTAAATTTTATCAGTAAGTTATGAAAATTATAGAAGGAGTAAAAATTATATAAAAATATTATAAAATTAAAAAATTATAAAATTATAGTTTTTTTAAATGGTAGTTAATTTAAAAAAAGCTTTTGAAAATAATTATAAGTTAAAATTCCGTTATAAATAAAAGTTCCGTTAAGGACATAACGTAAAACATTAATTGGCAATAAATGATTATATTACAAAATTATTGTTATTATTCTACCTGTAAAAATTATTTTTATTAAGAAATTAAGAACTAATGCTATAAACATTAATGGAGAATCGGTAATTAAATAAAGAAATACTCTAAGCAAGATAAATCACAAGGAAAAAAATAAATGATTTACATGACAGAAGCCAAAAAAAAAAAAATGCATCTAAATTAACAAGAGAACACTTAAAAAGTTTTAATAATTAAAACCTTTTACCATTCTGTAGGCATACCATGCTATAAGCCTCCTGATGTATTATAAGCATGTGCAAAAAATATGTAAAGCATGATAAAAATGATAAGCATTTAACCTTATTACCAAACTGTAAGCATCCTGAGCATTTTTCTCTTTTATTTTTTTTTTTTTACCCTTTAATTGTAATATACTTAAGAACAGCTGTACAATATATTTTTTTCAATGTAGAAAATACCTAGAAAGTAAGCCTGTTTTTCATATTATACTAGGAGCATTATTTTAATAATTTTATGCTAGTCCATCGTACTAATACAATTTACAATTAATACTACCGAACACATCTACTCACATAACGGCTTGGTGGCCAAGTGGCCTTTGGTATCACAGGGTTCAGGTCCGAATCATAGAGGTGTCATGGATGTTTGTGAGTGTTCAGAATCCACTTTAAATTGTATGTCCCGGTTTTTAGCCCTCGTGTGCACAAGATGGCCGTAGAGCGACAAACCAAACCAAATCATCCACCCACATAATTCATTAAGTCTCATAGATGTCCTGACCTGCAAATTTGAAGTGCCTATATCAAGTATAATTACATAAACTTAAATTGTCTTGTCTATTGTCCAACCATCCTCTATATTAGCCGATGCTCTAATTTCCTAACCATTCTGTAATGTGCAGAACGATTTTAATTGGGGTGTAATGTACGAAGGCAGTCAGGGAACATAGGAAAATGGCTTTTAAACAGAACAATGAGGGAATAGCATAAAGTAGAACTTTAATGAATATAACGGTATATGTGAGAAGACTGTAAGAAAGAATATAGTAAAAAGGTAAATGATAAAGTAGAAAGTTGATTTACGTGGAAGTACCAAAAGAAGGCAACATATGTTTAACAAGAAAACACATAACCGGTGTGGATTTATCAAGCCTTTTATTATTTCTCTCTCTCTATATATATATATACTGTTTATTTTCGCTCTTATATTTTTATTTTTGCCCTTTAATTACAAAATGCTTTTGTTTCCGAACTGATATCTTGTTAGACTAAGGTAAAAGAAAAACGCTTTCGTGATTATATCCTGCATTTAACTCAAATGGCTAGGACCGATTTTGATGAAATTTCTTTTGTGTGTGTAGGTGGCGGTATAATTCTTCTGTAAGTGTGTTTGTCACTGAACTTCTCCTAAACGGCTAGGCCGATTTTGATGAAATTTTGTGTGTGTATGTGAGTAAGTCCCTGAATGGTTTAGATTCCCAATTGGATCCGGTATGTGGCACTGCAATCTGATTCTTCTATACGTGTGTTTGTCACTGATCTCCTCCTAAACGGCTTGACCAATTTTGATGACAGTTTTTGTGTGTGTTTGACAAAACATGAAGAAAGTTTAAAATACTATCCTCTCTGTAGTAACTCGCTGCAGTACACCATCTTCTATATCGCTCAACCAATCGCTATGAAAATTGGTAATAATATTCATTCGAATATGGAAAATAGGTTCGCGCTATCCACTTTACTATTACATTGCCACCAGATGGTGTTGCAGTATTTCTTCTTATATACCATTTAAACGATATCCATAAAAATGTGTATGCACGTATATTGGAACATGGAGAATATATTAGAGAAATCTAATTTTCTACAAGGTATTTCTTTTTGGCTGGACAACATATATCGGGTTTTGCTAGTATAAAATTTTTTTTTAAAAATATAGGCATGCATCTTATTTGCATAAATATGATACATGCCTTTATTTTCAAAATTTCTTTGATTCAAGATGCTTTAATCTCAAAATAAATGCATAAATATTTGTTTTGAAAAAGTTCCATTTTTAGAGCACATGATATATCTGCCAAGAAAAATAATAGTTAGTGGAATTTTTTGTTCAAGTCTAAATATGTAGCACTAACAACGAAATAATTATTTTTTATGATCGTATATCTAAAGAAGAAGTAAACCGTGGATTCACTTTTTGAGATGAAAAACATTCATAAAGATCTTCTGAGCACACACATGCTAACTGCACTTTCTGTAAAACGTAGTTTATCTAAAATGATTTTCTTGTCCCATTAACCTATTGGCCTGTTTCATCCAATCAACATAAACAACCTCAGCGCGGCCCTTTTAAAAGAACTTTAGAACTCTAAACAAAGTATGAAATATGGATCATTATATTTGACTCCGGGGCGAAATTCCTCCTCAAGAACTTTCTCGTATTCGTTCACACATGTTAAACAGACAAGCACCTCCAATCATAACACACAGGGGAAATGATAGTAGGAGGAGTTCCCCCCAACCCTGCTAACCCCGCACAAATTCTTCCGGAAGAAAGTTCTTCAATGAATCACCCGGGGAAAACAGATACTGTCGACGCAGATGATTCTTTTCAACGAAAAAGGGAAGTGGAAGTTATTCGTTGTTTCCACAAGACCTGGAACTAAACGAGGCGGTTATCTTTCCTCAAATTAAGAGAAAATAAACGTTCGAAAACGTTCGTTCGGGGACGTTCTCGATATGGTTTCCTTTACGGGAATTGGAAATAACCGAAATCTATTCGGTTTGGGGGACTGCTTAAGAGGAGAGAATAATTAGTGAGTTTGGCTTTCCGGTTCCAATTAAAATACCGCATGGCAGCACTCGTGAATGGATAATGAGCAGTCTAAATAGACCGGGATGGGGTTGGAATGTTTTGTTCCAGGTTTAGTGTTCATTATCAGGAATAAATACCAACCACTCAATGCATGTCACGGTATAATTAGGACTGTAATTATATAACATGAGTTTATATATAATGTCTGATAATTTGCTGTCTGGGTATTTTCAGGGCTTACAGGCACTCGCTTTAAGATATGGAGTAATGAACTTAAACTGATATTTAAAATATTGTGGTTGTCTTTAATTACTAGGAGCTTCAACCCAATATCTTCACTCACTGCAGGGTTAAATATGAAGCTACAATGTTGTTACATTGCACCAGCCTTTCTGCTTCCACACTTTGGAATGAACAGCACCAAGACACTTTAAATCATGAGAAAAAAAATTGTACATTGTACTTATATCAGAATAAATTTGTGTTTCTAACTGGCATACATAAACTAAAATTACCTGCAGGGCCTGAATGGTCGAGTGTCCAGCGCTCTGGTGCTTGGTGCCATGGATGCTTTAGGGGTTCGGGATCCTATTTAAACAGTAGGTCCTGGTCTAACATGATTGTAGAGCGTTGCGGGGGTATTGTTACTGCGCGTCCGTAGCTTATCTTCAAGCTACACGCACTTCCTGGGTAGTCTAAGTGAGTAACATCTGTCCCACACGTGCCTTAAGGCATAAAAGGCAACTGTCTAAGTGTTTTGCCAGCTACATTAGAAAAAAAAAATTTTCTTGAGAAAAATTTCTTTCAGAGCACATGATTATATATCTGTCATAAAAAATAATAGTTGTGTAATTTGCTTATCCTTCAAACCAAACAAGTCCAAATATGTAATAATAACAACGAAACAATTATTTTATATAACCCCATATCTAAAGAAAAAGCAAACCGTGGATTTCCTTTTCGGAGATGGAAAACGTTCACAAAGTTCCTCTGAGCACACACATGTTAACTGCAATAAAGGCTTCATAATTCCTTCTAAGATTAAAACTAAATACCAAATTACAGACCTTTTAAAGGACCTTTAGAACTCCAAACCAAGTATGAAATGTGGATTGTTATATTTGACTCAGGCGAAATTCCTCCTCAAGAACTTTCTCGTATTCATTCATACATGTTAAACAGAAAAGCGTCTCCAATCATAACACACGGAGGGGAGTAGTAACAGGAGGTCCACATCCATACTCACCCCGCACAAATTCTTCGGGAAGAAAGTTCTTCAATGAATCACCCGGGGAAAACAGATACTGTCGACGCAGATGATTCTTTTCAATGAAAAGGGAAGTGGAAGTTATTCGTTGTTTCCACAAGACCCGAAAGTAAACGAGGCTGTTATCTTTACCCAAATTAAGAGAGAACAAACGTTCGAAAACGTTCGTTCCGGGGAAGTTCACGAAATGGTTTCCCTTACGGGAAATTGGAAATTACCGAAATCTATTCGGTTTTGGGGGAATGCCTAAGCGGAGTGAATAATTAGTGAGTTATGTTTGGCTTTCCGGTTACAATTAAAATGCCGCAAGAGAGCACTCGTGAATGAATAATGAGCAGTCTAAATAGCCCATGGAGGGGGTGGTACTCGAAGGTTTTGTTCCAGGTTTAGTGTTCATTATCAGGGCCAAATACAAACCACTCGATGCATTTCACGGCCTAATTAGGACTGTCATTATATAACGTAGTTTTATATATCTTGTCTGATAATTTGCTGTCTGTGTATTTTCAGGGCTTAGAGCCAGTCGCTTTACGATATAGAGTAATGAACTTAGAATGATGTTTAAAATATTGTACTTGTCTTTAATTACCAAGAGCTTCGACCCAATATTTTTACTCACTGTAGGGTTAAATATGCAGATTCAATGCTGTTACATTGCGCCCGCCATCTCTTCCACACTTTGGAATGAACACCATTAACAAGGCACTTTGAATCATAAGATAAAATTGTCTACAATGTACTTATTTCATAATAAATTTGAGCTTTTAACTAGTTTACATGAATTAAAATTATCTGCAGAGCATGAATGGCCGAGTGTCTAAAACTCTGGTTCTTGGTGCAATGGATTTTGTAGTGGGTCGGAATCGATCTTAAGCCATAGATTCCGGTCACATTGGTCTCACATGACTGGGGGCCTGATGGCCGAGGAGCTAATCCTCTGGCTCTCTGTATCACAGGTATCGCAACATTTCGTCTTAAAATACCGTTCCAACAATATCCTTGAAAATTAGTATGCTCATATTCTTAGTATATACGGAGATATAAATTTTCTACATTGCATTTTTTTTTCTGCCAAGACAACGTATGCAGAGTTTTGTTAGCATAAAATAAATTAAAAAAAAAAATAAATGCATGTATCCCAAATAAATGCATGAATATTTGTATTGAAATATCACTTTCAAGAGCACAGGATATATCTGTCAAGAAAAATAATAGTTATTGCAATTTTTTGTTCAAGTCCAAATATGTAACGCTAACAACGAAATAATTATTTTATATGACCCTACATCTAAAGAAGAAGTAAACCGTGAATTTCCTTTTTGCAAATTTAAAAACGTTCCTAAAGCTAATCTGCGCAAACGCATGTTAACTGCACTTTCTGCAAATCGTTGTTTATCTAAAATGATTTTCTTGTCCCATTCCCCTATTGGGCTGTTTCATTCAATCAACATAAACAACCTCAGCGCGTACCTTTTTAGAACGCCTTTAGAACTTTAAACCAAGTATGAAATGTGGATCGTTATATTTGACTCCGGGGCGAAATTCCTCCTCAAGAACTTTCTCGTATTCATTCATACACATTAAACAGACGAGCTCCTCCAATCGTAACACACAGGAGGGTAGAGGAAGTAGGAGGAAGATCACCCTCCCCCAAACCCTATTCACCCCGCAAATATTCTTCGGAATAAAGTTTTTCAATGAATCACCCGGGGAAAATAGATACTTTCGGGGCAGATGATTCTTTTCAACGAAAAAGGAAGTGGAAGTTATTCGTTGTTTCCACAAGACCTGGAAGTAAACGAGGCTGTTATCTTTCCCTAAATTAAGAGAAAATAAACGTTCGTTCCGGTGAATGAGGTAAGTTCTCGAAATGGTTTCCTTTACGGGAAATTGGAAATAACCGAAATGTATTCTGTTTTAAGGAAATGCTTAAGCGGAGAGAATAATTAGCGAGTTATGTTTGGCTTTCTGGTTACAATTAAAATGCCGCAAGACAGCACTCGTGAATGGATAATGAGCAGTCTAAATAGCCCGCTGGATGGGGCTGGGAGGTTTTGTTCAGGTTTAGGGTTCATTATCAGGACTAAATACCTATCACTCGATGCATTTCACGGCATAATTAGGACTGTCATTATATAACGTGGTTTTATATATCTTGTCTGATAATTTGCTGTCTGTGTATTTTCAGGGCTTAGAGCCAGTCGCTTTACGATATAGAGTAATGAACTTAAAATGATATTTAAAATATTGTAGTTGTCTTTAATTACCAGTAGCTTCGACCCAATATCTTTACTCACTGTAAGATTAAATATGAAGCTTCAATGCTGTTACATTGCACCCGCCATTGCTACTACTTTGGTACTTGGCAAATTGGCAAGTAGACGTTTTATCCCAATTTGGTGGACGACATATAAATAATCCTATTGTTAAAAGAATATCCATATCGTGACATATAAGCTATTTCTTTCTTAACTATTCTAAATTTTTTTCATCAACTATTACCAAAATGGAAAGCTACTATGATATTTGCTACTTTCCTCTACTATAAACCATTCTGTTCTTAAAATAATATCTGTATCGTGACATATAAACTATTTCATTCTTAATTAATATAAAGTCCTTTTCCTCAACTAACTATTGCCAAACTGGTAAGCTGCTAAGATACTTGCTACTTGCTAAATTGGAAAGGTGGAGATTTATCCCAATTTCGTTAACGACATATAAATTATTCCATTAATAAAAGAATATCCATATATTGATATATAAACTATTTAATTATTAACTAATTTAAAATCCTTTTTAACAACTACCGATAAAAAAAAACACCCTATAGGTCCCTACCGACATGCCACCGCCTACATATCTTGCCATGAGCAACAGTTGTATCTCAGTGATTTAAGTGCTTAGCTGATTATTCTACTATGCTATCATCCTAAAAGGAGAAAAGAGCTTTTTGTTCCACGATCTAGTAAACATTTGAAATAATATATGAAGGTATAAATTTATGTCCTGTGGGTCTTTCCATTCGATTGGTTCGGAACAACATCTAATTACCCATCGCCGAGTTCGATTGCGCTGTAAATCCATTCTTAATTTAATTATTGCAAAGCTAATCCACGAAAAAGCGTGGAGATATTTCCTCCGTAAAGAGAGAAATGCGAGATGTTTATCTGTTTACCGCGCAGAGTTTTATAATTCTCATAATTTAGATGCGGGTTCTTTGTACCTTTGTGCCAAGAGAAAATCCAATATATATATATATATTGACGTTAATGTTGAGCTTTAATTGTGTGTAATTGACAATATTTAGACCACAAATTATATTAATTGCAAATTTGGTAGCGAGAAACATAAATTTATTTTGTTTGCTGTAAATACATCTGCTTAGGACAGATGAAAAGTAATGACAAAAAATCACAATGGTAAACAACTGTTAGTATTATATAGCGATAAATCTGATTAAGTTGTCTAATTTGGTAATGAATCATAGAAAAGTTATTATTTAGTGAGATAAAGTGATTAAATTTAAGAAAACTTTTGTTGTCAAGTGTCATTGGAGGTTAGTTGTCACTGGGACTGCACATTCAGCATAACGGAGGATATACAAAGGATACTTTTCATCATCTAATTATTGCCAAATTGGAAAGCTACTAAACATCTGAAACTTGCTACTGGGAGCTACTATATACCATTCTATTATTAAAAGGATATGCACATCGTGACATAAACTATTTCATTCTCAACTAATTTAAAATCCTTCTCATCAACTACCTATTGCCGAATTGGAAAGCTACTATCATACTTGCTGTTTGCCACAACATTGATTCTTGCCAATTCGGCAAGGAGGCGGTTTATCCTAATTTGGGGATACGACCATCCTATATAAAACATCCTATTATTCAACGAATATCCGTACCATGACATATAAACTATTTCATTTTTAATTAATTTAAAATCTTTTTTCATCTAACTATTGCCAAATTGGAAAGCTACTACCATACTAGTCACTACTTTGTACTTGCCAAATTGGAAAGCTAATACCATACTAGTCACTAATACGATAGTCACTACTTGCCAAATTGGCAAATTAGGCAAATTGGGTTAATACCAATTACTTTGTACTTGTCAAATTGGACATTTAAACCATTTTCTAAATTCTAAAAACCATATAGTCACTACTTTGTACTTTGTACTTGCCAAATTGGAAAGCTAATACCATACTAGTCACTACTTTGTACTTGTGAAAGCTAATAAGGAGACAAAAAGCTAATACCATTTATCCCAATTTACTCAGTGAGGACATACCATAAGCCATTCCATTATTAAAAGATTATCTATCACTATTGCCAAATGACAGATAAATTATTTTCATTATTAACTAATTTAAAATCTGCTCACTTTTATCAATTAACATACCAATATACCCAATTTGTTATACAGCTACTTATGTCACAGCCTACATTTCTTAACAAAGGTAACAATTGCATCTCAGTGATCTAAGTGCTTTAGCTGATTATTCTACTATGCTATCATCTTGCCAAAAGGAAAGAAAAGGGCTTTTTACTCCACGATCTAGTAAACATCTGAAATAATATACCATGAAGGTGTAAATCTATAGTCACTTTGTGAAAGCTAATACCATACTAGGTCTTTCCATTCGATTGGTTCGGAACAACATCAAATTACCCATCGCTGACTTGTTCGATTGCACTACTTTGTACTTGCCAATGTAAATCCACCCTAAATTAGGCGGTTTATTTAATTTACCATTTGCTAAAAGCTAATCCACGAAAACTTGCCACGTTGGAGATATTTCCTCCGTAAAAAGAGAGAAAAAGCGAGATGTTTATTTGTTTACCGCACCGTCTTTCATAATTCTCATAATTTAGATGCGGGCTCTTTGTACCTTTGTTGAAAGATAAAAATCTGTAAAATATATATATATTGACGTTAATGTTGAGCTTTTAATTGTATGTAATGGATAATATTTAGACCACAATGACGTTAATTATATTAATTGCATATTGGGTTGAGAAATGGAAATTGTTTGGTTTGCGGAAGATACAATTCCTTAGGACAGCTGAAAGTTAATAGTTATGATAAAAAAATTAGAATGTTAAACTACTGTCAGTATTACATAGGGATAAGTTTGATTAAGTTGACATGCAATTTGGGGGGGTGTATTATCGAAATGTCATAATTTAGTAATATAAAATGATTACGTTTAAGAAATTTGTTGTTTCTAAATGTCATTGAAGGTTAGTTTGCACTAGGACTGCACATTCAGCATCACAGAGGATATACAAAACGAAGGATAGTAATATTGGGCATATAATATACCACAATTATTTGATGATGGATGGCATCCAGAGGATTCGAGCCTATTCAAAATCTCATAAAGGAATTTCTCATTTATAGATTTAAGATGCCCATTCACGGCGTAGTTTCTGTCGGATTGATATGTGTTGTATTAAGTCAGGGATTCACAAACTTCTAAGGACAGCTAGCCATTTAGAGTATCTTTAACATGCCTTCGGGCGGACTGTAGTGACATTAACGCAACAGCGGGTTGCCTATAGTTACTTAACGTAATCAAGGACCATTTATAAGGATTAACATAACCGCAGTCTGCCTAGTGACTTTAACATACCTTACCCCAGAATTGCTGTTCCGTTTGGTATAAAGAAAGTTGAATTTGGAATTTGTTGGAATTGGATTGGAATTTGTACTTTCTAAAAGGCCGGGGGTCTGTTGACCGGCTGACTAGCTTGTGCCACAGTTTTCGGGTCGAGTATCTGCGATGCCATTGGTATTTGTAGTGCTTCGGAATCCACTTTAGCAGTAGCCCCGGTTCAATATGATTAGTGGATATAGGGCGACAACCCCTACCTCGTAAAAAGAAAAGATCTAATGTCTCAATTCTAACAATAGGTATATGGCAGGGGTCGGCAACCTGCGGCTCGCGAGCCACATGCGGCTCTTTGGATGTGAAGCTGCGGCTCTTTAGTTCCATGCAAATATTATTTATTTTTATCAAAAAAAAATAAATAAATAAATAAAAATCGTTCGTTTAAACATGCATGTACGTAACGCAACAACAAAAGTGGTCAGCTTTAAAAGAAATGCCGCGAGTTGAGGCACTGATATATTCGACGCATGGAATAGTCTTCCAGAATTGCTACAGTGAGGTGAAGAAGTTGGCATTTGGGGTGTTGACTATCTTCGGATCGACATATTCGTGCGAGCAAAGCGTTCTCTCTCGCATGAATGTAATTAAAAAGTAAAGTAAGAAGCCAACCAACAAATGAAAATTTAGAGTCGTGTTTTGAAACTTAAAACAACAAGTTATGAGCCAAACTTTCTAAAACATGCAAAGCAAACGCTCCCATTGAATTTGTTTGCTCAATTGTTTGTTATTGAAGTACAAGTTAGTGTTGTAAATAAATGTTTAATTTTTTAAATTTTTTACTTAAATAATAAGTAATTATCTAATAATGCCATATATAAATTATCTAATTTGTTGTGAAAAATGCTACTAATATATGAATAAATGATATTTTTTCTTATGAATAAATAGATTAGTTTTTTTTTTTATCAAAAAACTTTATTTGTGCGTGAGTACTATTTATTGTTGGCAAGAAAAATCTTGTGGATCTTTAAAAACTTTGAAATTTTGTAAATTGTATTTTTGACTCTTCCCGACTCAAAGGTTGCCGACCTCTGGTATATGGCCTTGGCGCACTGCCCAAAGGGCTGTTGCGCCAATGAAAGTAGAAAAATGATATCACGTAAATGTTAAGTATTCACGTCAAAAGAAGGGTTATGTTTTATTAAAGTAAATGTCAAAAGTATACTAGGGCTTTCAACATTAATGAAAATACAACAAATTTGATCAGGTATTGATTTTAATTTCTTATATTTAGGAAAATTTCAACAATTTAAAGATTACGGCAAATATTTTTGACAAAAGTCAATCCCATTATTAGATAACATACTTAGGTGATCTAAGCTTTTATTATTTAGGGTATAAAATTCTAGATAAATTTTGTAAACAGATTTATTTAATATCTTTTGCTTCCGTTAACTTATCAATATCTTCTTTTCTTAAGATCTGTCAGGTTCTGTTCAATTCCACTATAATTTTTGGAAAGATTATTGTTATAAACCATGGAAAGTAATCCTTCTTTAATTCATTAAAGAATACTTTTAATCTCTTTATTTAAAATGCATAAAATAATATAATCAGCAAAATAATAAAATAATATAATGCATAATAATAAAAAAATAAAGATCTAAATAATAATTTGAAAATAGTTTATTTAAGTTATTTTTGGCTTATTAATTATTTTATTATTTTTATTTTATTCATTAATTATTGTTAGCTCATTAATTATTTTAAATTATATATTTTTATATTTACTCATTATTTATTTTTAGCACATTAATAATTTAAATTAACTATGGTATTTTCATTTTAAATAGTTAATTTAAATCATTTTTTAACTCATTAAATATTTTTTATTTAAATTGCAGTTAATTTAAGAGTATTTTTAACTCATTTTGCGCTTTAAAAATAAAAACGTATGTTTTAAAAATATTTCTTTTAAATTTTTATTTAATAAGTTAGAGCAGGATTTTGCTTTATGTGATTTTATGTCCTTATGAAATTCTCCCCAAAAATTATGACTGGATTTGGAACAGAACCTGACAGATCCTAAACAAAGAAACATATCCAGCTTGAGGTTTCTGCCCAGTTATGTGTTATGCCCTTATGAAATTCTCTCCAAAAATTATACTGGATTTGGAGCAGAACCTGACAGATCCTAAACAAAAAACATATCGGCAGGTTTCCTTGATTATGTGATTTATGCCCTTATAAATTCTCCCCAAAAGTATACTGGATTTGGAACAGAACCTGACAGATCCTAAACAAAGGAAACATATCCGGCAGGTTTCTGCCCAGTTATGTGATTTATGCCCTTATGAAATTCTCCCAAAAATTATACGTTTGGAGACAGAACCTGACAGATCCTAAACAAAAAAACATATCCAACGGTTTCTGCCAGTTATGTGATTTGTATGCCCTTATGAAATTCTCCCCAAAAAAATTATACTGGATTTTGGAACAGAACCTGACAGATCCTAAACAAAAGAAACATATCCAGCAGGTTTCTGCTGATTATGTGATTACCTGCCCTTATGAAATTCTCTCCAAAAATTATACAGATTTGGAACAGAACCTGACAGATCCTAAACAAAAGAAACATATTAGGTTTCTGCCCAGTTATGTGATTTATGCCCTTATGAAATTCTCTCCAAAAAAGATTATACTGGTTGGAACAGAACCTGACAGATCCTAACAAGAAAACATATCCATGAGTTTCAACAGCTATAA